>CAJUYH010001548.1:0-48034 GCA_910591685.1 Galerucella tenella
TTTCCTTAAACATGGATTATCGTCTTGATTGTCGACTATGTAACTATATATAGACGATAAAAGGAGTATGGAAAAAAAAAAAAATCATGAAGTTGTACTAAAAACAGTGAGAACTATTATGCATCAAGAACATATAAAAATTCAAATGTTCTCTCTCTAACAGGAATAAATGATGATTCGATTGTACGAAAAGTAACACCATACGACAATACGAAGATAAAAGTTTTATAATTTTATATCAAACCAATTTCTTAGAATATTCATTCGGCAATAAAATAAAACTCACCTCTCCACCCATGCAATACAAGTATGCAAGAAATATTCTCAGAGGTAATTTTGCCGAATAACTTTTATGCGCCCAAAGACGATGAGCTCCAGCTGTGATTCCAAAACCCGCAATGCCTCCATAAAGTGCACCTAAAACAATCAAAATCCAAAGGTATATCCTTGTGATGGCAACAAAATCATAATGATTCCTGATATGAAGAAATAAAAAAAAACCCACAAATTTAATTGACCTACATCTTCATAACTTCATTAAAAATATGTTTATGTATATCATTGAAGATTTTTGAGGTGGATTTGACGACAAAGTGCCATTGAAATATTAAAATTGAAGTGTGTATAGTAGAAGCCTATCAGTTTTTCTGACTATACTCAATCACGTGCGGCGTTTGAGTAGTTGTGATCAGCGTCTATATCCTCTTGGTTTCCCGTAATAAGTCTACAGCTCACGCTCCATCTAGTCTCGTACTTCGTTGGCCCATTTCCCCGATATGTACATATTTATATCACCTAAATATACATATATTGTCACAATTTTATATATCTCTATACCTATACACTATTGCTGAGGGCTTTAATGGAACGATCGATGATTTCGATTACAAAAATATAGAAAGAAGTAGAGGAGCTGCACTCTCAAGATGTTATACGCAGCAAAAGCATCTCACCCTCAGCTTTTATACCCTTAACTATATTCGTTGCTTTTTTATTCACAGTAATATACATGATATTATGGTGTGGGCGCGCGCGCGTTGAAGATGGATGATGGGTTGAGTTTGCCTAAAGTAAATAACGAATGAGTTTCTTTCCTTATTTTCCGCGCCAACTTTGTCTATAGATATTTCTACTCAACTAAATATATACACATTTCTTTTTACTACCATTATATAACTGTATATATGTTGTCGTTAAGAAATTTTACATATACAGGGCTATTATAAGACTTTCAAAGTACACTTTACTAACGTGTATGCGCCACTGCATATACATTTGTGTCTAGTTGCTTTATATCTTTTTATTTCACAACTCTCTCTCTCTCTCTCTTCTATTTTGCTTTCAATATGAAAAGTAAAATACAACAGGACAATTTACTCTTTGGAAAATTTTTAGCTTTGTGACACTCAGTACACACATACCATTGCGCACGATCGTGATCACATAACCAAGAACATATTATACAATAATAGTAATATTTTTGCACTCCAATTATTAAAAGTGAATTCAAAGTATATCTAGATTTATAAAATAATCGTATTCCAATGACATATTTTCTCGGTTTAATGCGGATATGTCCTTTAGTTTATATATATATAGAGAAAAGGAGAAAAAATGAATATATATATATATATATATATATATATATGTAGGGTATGCAGACGAAGTGTAGCTTTTCGCTTCAGCCCATTGCAAAATATGTATTCGCACCAAGTCTCATATAGACGAGCACGTATACGCTGGTGGGCACGTACGTGTTGACGAAGGTGTGCGAGCAGGAGAGATGGAAGATAACGCTTGGAGAAAACGGAAAATGTGCAAAACTGCAACGGACGAAAAACGGTGTATGAGGAAGAGGAAGAGAACATTATAGAAGAAGTCAGTGGATCGATAGAAAGAGAGATACAGAGGAGAGATAGAGGATAAGTTGGCAGCCCCATTTTCCTAAAATGTATTCCTCACGTTTCCCGTGGGAGTGATGCATTTTGCGAATGCGCCGTTTGTCTTTGTATGGAATATATATGTATAGTAGAGAGTGCACTACTGGGCTACATCAGAAGCTCTTACACTGCCTTGGCTTTTTAGAGTGAATGGTGGTTGAGATATGCCAAGAAATATTGTACAAATTACAACTGTTAGTTGTTGCTATTTAAATTGGGAAGATGTGAAAGTCAATAAAATAAGCAATGGGTTGGTATTCATTTCCTTTTCATTACTTACTAAATATCCAAGTCCAGAACTGGGCATCTTGATATTTTGTTATAAATGAGTAAAAGGCTATTATGTGGAGTACTGCGATGCCAATGATATTTCGCCAGATTAACGGTTGCTTTGCATCAGGTTCGTGCGGTAGTGAAACGGGTTCTGCAACAGTAGTTTCCGACAAACTTTTTTTTGGCGGTTCTTCGAATTGAGTTACCGTTGACGTGTACATGATCTACAAAAACAGAAATATCCATTATGTTAATAAATTAATACATATTTATAGTTGTAGAATCATTGGACTATGAAATTAAACTGCTGTTACTACGGCAAGAAATGTAGTTGAAGACAGCAGATGTCTGATTTTATTGAGCATACCCGAGTATAATTCATTTACACTAATATTTCATTCTCTTCACGTAATTGTACACTTTATACATACAATAAGTACAGTTTTATTATTACTATTCAACACAAGAATGAATACGTTAATATACAAAAGTTCAAATCAATTTCTTGGCAATAAAGTTTCCCGTGAATTTTTTTATCAACTAATATCTCTAAATAATTGCAGTTAAATGCCGAAAGTTCTCGCGCCAAATTACGACAAAACGTCAAGTGAAAACTTGTAAAGCGAGTTGAAAATTACGTTTTTCATTTAATCAAGCTAAAACCCATTTTCTGTTAAATATATATATATATATATATATACACATAATGTAAGAACTATGAAAAGCAGTTGGCCACAGAAAAAGGATCATAAATTTCAGATATTTTCCATTCATATATATATATAATGTGTTAATATAAACTAACAACTACTTTCGTAGAAGCGTTAACATAGTTGACATTATGCAAGTCCTCGTTCATGCACACCCTTTCTGTATATCTTTCAACCCTTAATATGCGGCTTGTGTCTGACTCATCCGCACTTAACGTCAGACTCAAAATGTCGGGGACCATGTTCCTACGAAATCACCCAGCAAACACGTATGCACATCTATACGTATATATAAAATATGTATGTACATAATACCCGCCATACGAATAATCTTCATGACACCGCCATCTGCCATCTTTTCAGAACGATGACATGCCCACTGGAGCTATTTAGAACTGTTTGTTTAAACATAGGTACATGCGCAAATATATGTATATGGTAAATATATATGTGCAACGTATTGCTGTCAATATTTAATCTTTGACATCGGGTGTGTGTGAAAATTTCATGAGTTTCGTGACTCTAATTTAGGTCAAGTCGTAATATTTGATACAAACGCTGGTTCAATATTTTGACAGTGTGTCAGATGGTCGACAGTTTGAGAAAAACTACGACAGGTATAAATGTACCATTACAAATTAAATAATAATATATATAACATAATTGTGTACAAAAAATTGCTATCAGATTAATTGTGTCTTTGCGAGTCATCATATATTTTTCACCGCGCGCACAATATTCTCGAATTCAATTATTCTAAAAGGTGAAAAGGGTTTTGAATAAATTAAATTTTACATTAGTAAAAGTTTTCCAATTTCCTTATTCACTCGTAATTACAGTAATATAATTATAATTATTATTTTCGGTGAGGCATTCAAGCACATACAAGAATATTCATTTCTCCATTAAATAATTGGTAACATTCACATTGCACACTTCAATGTTAAATTGTTCATTGGATTATATTGTCTTAATGATTCCTACGTGGCCCTTATTTCCAACTTAAATTTTAACGAACCGCGAAACTTGCATAATCGAACTCCTCGCTCATTGAACTTTGATTGTTCACCTCTAGGGCAACTTTGTCTATTTGCACGCGGGTCAACTTACTCGAAACTTCAATTCGATAGAATATCCGAGGAAATCTGTGGAATTGGACGTGCGTCCTTCATGTAACATTGAACATTTCCATATGGACGAACTAATCTTTGTACATTTTATAGTCGCATATGTGCACGGGCAAGCTATATCGTTGTACACTAAAATGGTTGTTTTATACATTTTCGTAAATAAATTTACGAGAATATACGTTGCTTGACAATGTAGGTATATGTATACGGAGAAACATATATCGACATGCGATTTAAAAACACTCCGCGTCAGGATTGAAATGAATTTGTGTCAATACGAGAGAAATATTTCGTCATAGTTGTAACGTATTGAAGGCTTATGGCTTAACAATAGTGGAAAAATATATATTTGAATAAAAAAGAGAGAAAAAAAAAACAAGTCCGTATGAACCTGTAGAATCGTCAGCGCTGTAAATCCGCGTTGTTTGGAATGAAATATGGGAGATGTGAACACCGATAAATCGGACCATCCGATATATAGGCAGTTGTAGACTCGTCAATATGGCACTGTAGAACCGAGCGAAACAATGGAGAATTAAACGATAAAAAGAAGTAAATAAATAATGGGAGAGTAAAGCCGATGGTATTGTGATTTGAATCCTACAGTGCGTATATAATCTTTTTCTGCTCATTCATTTCTTCACCGCTATATCTATATTCAAGAATTTAAGTTACAGTTAATTTATCGAATATGCATAAATTTGAGTTCTAGAAAAAAATTTCATTCCAATTAGGATATTAAGTTTAATGCAAATTTAAAAATAATGGAAATGTAATTTTGAAAAAAAATTTATTAAAAATATACTTCAATTTCTCTCGGCTTTGTTTCTAATTATAGTTTATTGTGTATCGTCGGACAACATTTGAACGAAAAATTTGAACATGTAAAAATATTTGATGTAAATTTTTCCAACATTTCATAACTTTGTTATTACCACTATTCATAATATTATCCATATTTTAATCCAACGCAACTACAAAGAGAATGAATTATCATTTCCCAAAGAACTCAATTATTTTTTCTTACTTTTCATCACCTACGTTTCTTTATGAATCTATTGGTGGTTACTGTTTAGTTACTGGTTTTCTCTATCTATAATTACATATGTATATATAAGCGTTCAGTTGAGGAGTTGGCTTTAACTATGGATATATACTGATTACGATATGAATTATTTTTTTTTTTCGCGAACCGAATCGCTATATTGTACAACAAAGAATAAAAATCCTATTTACATTTCAATAATTTTAAGATACATATGCGATAGAAAAAATACAATATAAAGTGATTGTAGATAAATTTATAACACATATCAACAGATGATTACATCTTAAATTGACCAATCTATTAATTTCTGATAAACGCCATAATTCAATGACATCATTCAACAATGGTTTATCCAACAATATATAAAAGAATATGGATTTTATTGTATTATTCCACAATAATAGGCTTATATTTTATTTGTTCATATAGAAATCAGCAAGAATCCTGGATATTTATGACTTGTCATCTTCTTATTCAAGTGCGAGATTACTCTTTGCACGCTATTTCTTTAGCTATATGAATTTAATACTTATATATTGTACAATGAGAACTTTGATATATGCAGAGAAAGTCATGGTTTATGTGTCTCTTGTCAACGCTACACTCGCACATGTAGTATGTCCTCATAAATATTACAAAAAATCACGACACTACAACATATATATGTATATATTCATGTTCCAAACGTCAATGAGGACTATCAAGATATATACATGTCCTTATAAAATGCATTTTACACTAATCAGTTACGCTTTCTCATGTTGCAATCAACTAATAATTAAAGTAATGTTATTTTCTTATGACTGTTAATTTCAAAATCATTCGATTACTGTTACATTCTCTCAGTTGAATAGTGCAACAATGATCTGTACGACAGTCTATTTGAAAACCAGTAAAAATATAGTTATCGTTGGTTATTTATTGTTAGCTGTGGTACATCGTTGATCGTAAATATTCCAATTTATGCACATGTTCGCGTCATGGTTTACATGAGTAATCAATTTTAAACAGACACAAAATGCATAAGAAAGGTTACAACATTTTTCGACTGATTGACAAATGAAATAATCTATCAAAGTGATTAAATATAATATATAATATAAAATTGACACGTCAAATCAAAATAGCTAGTGTATTGATATTCATATTATGGACATTATATGATATTTATGTCGTTGAAAATTTCGACTCAAGTCCAAAAATGTTAAAACAACTATGGAAAATGGGATAAATTACATTGACAACGCACCATTACGTATTGAAGAATGTAGAAGGAGCTGATTTGACAGTGAAAAGATAAGTTTCATGAAAGTGCTCCAACTAGTACAGTGCTGTAGAGTTATGCGCCAATCACTTATGAACGCGCGATTGCCATACTACCGCCACCTCCTTTTCCTGCATTATAACTATAACTGTTATATCCATATGTACCTCTTTCTCCTTTCACTCATCTCGCCGCGCATTTATTCCTTTCATCTTATTTTTCATGACTGCTTCTTTATTTCTCAAATAAAAGACGTTACTGTCAACACATCATCTATACACGAATCGAGAAGAATAAAATGTCGTTGGATAAAAATAAATCATTGAAAGTAGTCTAATACAGAAATTTATCAATCCAATTGAGGTGAAATGACGAACACATTTTATTCGCATTTATTTCATGAAGATGATATATCCATCCATTGCATAGAGCAGTGAAGTGATACAAGATAAAGTTTGTTTATGGAAAAAAAATGGAAAAAAAAAAAAAAAAAAAAAGAGAGAGTAAAATAAATACTAAACGGATAATAACAGTATCATTAGTGGAAATGAGATTACTGTGGAAGTTGATTACATGGTAATATATATATAGGATTTGATCGTATATCCCGAGTAATTATTTTGATCAATTGATGTTGGTAGAATTCAATCAATTTAATTAGTATTTCTAAAAGTCTCAAACCGTATAGATGGATGTAACATTTTCGTTCTCTCAAATATCAAAATCGTTATTCAAACAATTTTGTTGCATACTCTATGTAATAAAGTGCATAAAACTCCTAATAATGATATAAGCAATAATGAACATCTAATTCATTAAAGGTTGTCATCATTGCTTTGTTACTGTGTACAAAAATTGATTTCGTTGAATTACTTTCTGGAGTGAATTGCGCGGAATAATTTGGAGATTGAGAAAATATTGTGTGAGGTTGTGAATATTATTGTACATGGACTTGATCTTGAAATTGAGTTACGAATTGAGCAATGTCTACTATCAATTATAAAATACAATTAAAGTCAAATAACATACTTATTTGATTAAATAGATGGATAATTATTAATTTAATGCAACAAATGTATGTAGAATTACATATTGAGTTTTTGTTTGCATTCAAATACGTGTACAGAATTTCATCAGAATACAAAACTATTACTCTTGCTCATTGATCATTGTAGAAAAAAGAAAAGTAAAAAAAAAAATATTTGAATATGAAGCTACATTAAAACAGGATGCAATCAATCATTTAAACCACGATTTATTGTTCCGTGTATTGGAAAATTGGTCGATAATCCGACCGAGCTTTGATCATGATTAACTCCAAGAAAAAAAAAATCACGCACCCATTCAATTGTTCGTGTTACATACTATAGCACAGATTATATACTGCTGGAGTATGTACACGAGCTAAATAGACGTGAGTGCTCAATGAATACAGCTTCCGGTTGAAAAAAAAAAAAAAACGGCGAAAAAAATAAAATAAATAAAAAAAAAAGATTCGCGGTTTGCTGTTGGGTTCATGATTGGTCACGGGCATTTCCGGAGGCGTAGGAAAATAAAACAATACGCACCACGATAGAAAATTTTGTTTTATTTTTGGCATCACCATTCGATGGATTTTCCGGCAATTTTATTGCGTGTGACTTTTATTATTTTTATTTTTGCAACCATTTCCTCATGCACACAGACCACATATCAATAATGTCATTTACGATGCAGTTGATTCTTTTTTAAATATATTATATTGACCATATAGAATATATATCTATATTGAACATAAGGTTGTCCGGATATTGATCGCGTAATAAATGTCGCGATTTATACAAAAATTCTCTTTTATATTCCTGGCAACTAGAAGCGCCAGGTCATTACGTGTATTGCAGCTTCCACGATAGCTATGACGTGTCTCGTTTATATGCATTACGTATACATATAGTTGAGTTAAATAATAGTGTAACACCGAGCGTTTACGATGCCTACACTCATTTCTACACGGTTCGTTTTTTCTCTTCTAAACTTTACACCAGCGACTTTTGTTTGCCATTATACACATTTTTCCTCCTCATAATTGTGCAGTTACTTTGCCGGCTTCTTCATGGCTTGTTATAGCAAGCCATTAGGAGGGGAAAAAAAAAAAAATATTTCGAAATGAAAAGTCGACAACATTGTTATAAAAAATATCATGAAAATAATTTTCATTTAATTACTGTGCAATGCGGTAATGTAATGAATGCGAGAAAAATACGGAAGTGTTTGTAGAATGTATATATATGCGCGAAATAATTAATATATTTTCACTATGCTTTTCGATTAATTGAATTGGGTATGAGAAATTATTTGCAAAATGTCGAGTACTGAAATTTATAACTCTGCGTTAATTCTCGTTTCGCAATATTCACACCTTGGTCCCGCATCCTGTTCAGAATTATTCATGATGAACTGCAATAAGTAAAAAAATATTACAAAGAAAAAATGATATTTAGCATAAAAGATAAAAATTTCCATATATGTAATTATAATTTCGAGAAAGTATTTGCTTCACATAACTCTATGGAATTATAATTCCATCCAAGTTTTGATCTGCAATGAGAGAAATTTGATGCTGTAATAATCTTGTCGTACTTCAATTAACGATTAGAATAAGTAGTATATATGGATACACACGTTACTTTTCCTCACGTAAAAGCAATTTATTTTCCGATATAACATCAATGATGTAACACCATGGAAATAAGAGAATATCAATATGTGTATATATGTACAAGTAGTATGGATTGTACATATGATAATGTTGGGTGAGATTTATATTATATAACATACATGATATCATTGATGTAACATACGATGATTGAATCGTAATGATGGGTGTCCGCAGCCGATCATTAGCGGCGCAGCGGAATCAGGAAGAGAAATGTACACTTTCTTCTGATGTAAATCTAGCCGGCCAGAGATTGTGATCCGCGTTGAGCGTACTTGTTATTTTTTTTCTTCTCATTTTATATCTATTATGAGTCATTATAATGTATTGGGCGATTAGAAAAAATAATGTAGGACATATGATTTATGGTTTTAAAATTGGTGTAAATCAAAATTGGTGATAAATAAGTGAGTGTCATTAGATTTGTATGAAATATTTTTTACAATGTGTAGAATACAAAAGAAAATTTATGGTTCATTATTATATTATTAGTTGAATGATGGTGGATGAAATTTTTTAAGATATTCTCTAAACAGAAAGAATAATGTGTTGGCGATACGTGGGCATGGATATTGACAGAAATTATACGTGGCTATTTTTAGGTATATATAGCGTGAGTAAAGTGACAATTATTGTATGAATAAATGATACACAATAACTCTTCTATAATTACACAAACTGCTTTTCTGCAGTGTCAATAATAGTATATCGTATTTAATTATTTCTGAGTTTCATTGAAAGTACCAATACTTATGAAATTGTTTGAAAAATTTCACACTTTTAAAATATATATTTTTTGAAAATTAATACTCACTTTTTATAAAACAGATATCACAAAAACTAATCAATGGTGAAGAATTTGGAATGATTATACTTTTAATTAATTCATCTATTACAGTATTACAAAAGTTAATGCACTATGACGATGCACTTAGTTTCCTCGTCCTGAGGTACAAGTATCGACTTAGCGAAAATATTCGCCAACTGTGCGCCCTATTCGCGTCTTATAAAGACTCCTGTTTCACTTATATGAGAGTAGGGATGTTATATAGCAAACGAGGACAAATAGGATTGAAGGAGTGAGGGCATTTGACGCCTGTGCTAGAAAGGAAAGAAGGGGGTTTGTACATTTCACATCTACTAACAAACGTTTTTCCAATATTAGGTACATATACATAGGTATATGTCAATTACATATGAATCTAAGTATATTCCAACATTTTCTTTGTCGGATCCTCCTTTTCTCCAGTTTCCCAAAATTCCCATCGCACGCTTGACAGGCATTGACAACCATTTCCAGCTCATGAACAGAAAATCGGTCCACAATTTTCGAAGAAGAGTTTTTCAACACGACTTGAAAGAAAAATTTCCTTTCTGATGGTCGTGAAAGGGTCGCCATTGCGAAAGGCTCTTGAGAATATATATGAACGTTGAAATTCTTTCACGAAAAACATTTCCAACTTATTGGATTTTTTTTTACAAAAAAAACAGAGACCGGCAGAAGAAACAAAATTGAAAAAGTCAATATAGAAAAATGAATTTCATGCTTGTGAACACATGAACTTTCATTTTTTCATCTATATTGATTATTATTATTTCGGAACAATTCAAATATTTCATATGTTGACATTGTACATGTTTTCATTTACCATCAAAATACTTCACTTAATTCATGTACAAATTCATTGTTCATTTCATTTGAAATTTTTAATAATTATAACATTATGAAAACCAATATCAAACTTTCTTATTACAAATATTTATTATCGAATATCAATTTTAGATGCAATCAATCATTTGAATAATAAGGCTATATATTCACGGTCTTATATATTGAGATAAGCTCCTTTTAAAAATGACAATCGACGATCGTAAGACGAGAATAATTGAGGCTTAGTGATTATCGATTGTGTTTTATATACAGTATGAAATAGATTGCCAACCTTAACTATCAGGATTTTTATTAGTATGCAAACTATTACAGCATTATACTTGAAAACTAGAAGTAATGAAAAATTCATGATTATAAGAAAAAAATCTACCAAATATTTGGACGTGAATCATATGCTGATATTCATCGTTGAATTTTTCATATTGCAACATTTGGCTAAACTCCTACGTACGAAAGATGAAAAAAAAAAAGTAACTGAATCGGTTTGTTGGCAGCGTAAGTCATATCTGCTTCCACACATCCGCGTGCACATACACACAAATATATGTGCCCATAAATGCACACTTACATAGCGCAACAAGTTGGCACGTTTTGTATAAGCCGGTTGGATTGCACCGAAGGAAAATACACTACTGTATAGAATGTGTAGAATCAAGAAAGGATGGCGAGGTGATAGCATTTAAAATCCATGATGATCTTTGTTACTGATAAAGTAAATTAAACCAAATGTCTTATCCCAATTATATAATGAATAGTGCAGTATTTGAATACATATAATCCTATTAAAGTGTTGACCTGTTTTTCTATTGTCAGTTTAAAAGTTTGTTATGAAATTGTGTGCTGAAAATACAGACAATGTAATGAAACGGCATATGTGAAATAAATGTCAAGCAAAATGAGATGGATATTCATACATATGTATAGAACCAATACCTGAGAGTCGTAAAATTATTATTTTTTCTAATACAATGTTGCTGCTGCTCGTTGGTTTCTATTCTGTGTAATCAGTGGGTTATGAACTCTTTTGCAAGAAAACACATCACCATCTATAAAATAACGAGTACAAAGTGTTTGCTATTTTTTTCGACAAAAATGATTCTTAGAAAATGGCGAGTCAAGGAATAAGCAGCGTAAACTCTTTACCAATATATTCTGAATGAGCAAATACTATCGGCAAACTATTATATTTGCTTCAACTTTGGAACATATTTGCTGAAACTATATGCAGAGAGACATACACAATTTAAATATATATATATATATATAAACAATCATGACTGTTATAGGAACGATTTAATTTCAATATACAATAATAAACATCACAGTGTATTTCATCATATTTAATAATAATGATGCACTATAACAAATTAGTATTATTCATATGATGACACGTTCAATTGTTATGTATCTCAATTAATAATTGTTGGTGCTTTGCTAATACAAATGTGAATTAATAAACATCAATTTAACAATTGATGATGGTGTAATAAATGATTGTTCTATTCAAGTTGATACAATACATTACAAAGAGTATTTTTTTCTTATTATTTATTCTGCTTTGTTTTCATTGGCGACAAAAAAACATTTAACTTTCACCATCTCGTGGCACATATCCTCCCATCGGCATGACGACGATTAGTTCAACGACTGGTTACTTCACGTTACGTGTTACATACATATATGCATTCAATATGTTCGGACAACAGTGTTACAAATTACATAATATATATTCATGAATTAACATATTCAATAACGAGAAATAACTCGAAATCATATACAAATATATCGTTCATTTTCTTTTCTATTCCACACTTTTATTTAAAGTTTAATCACTTTTTATATTAGATTTATTTTTCACTTGTTTCTTTCATGAACGTGATATATTCGACCTTCATTTACGGTATAATGAGGTAACACACATGGTGGTTTATGGGTTAAAATAATTAAGTGAGCATGAAATGTTTGCCGGTGGTCACTGATGCCTATTATCATTTTAATATAAACGGTGAAATTTGCACGTGCAGCTGACACAAATGCGGGCGGATATGCTCATCGTGTTTGTTCATATTCTTTCTAGCGTTGAAAAAAGATAATACTTCAAACATCATTGGCGTTCATATTGATTAAAAAAAAAAAGTGGAGCGTAACAACTGGTTTGAAACTTGATTTAAATATACAAAGAAGAAATGAAAAAGAAAGGTGTTTAAGTGTACGAGTTTATATAAGCAAACGGAGTGTGTGTCTATGTGAAAAATGTAAGAAATGATAGAAAGTAGGTGAAGCTGAGAAACAAGTCGATTTAATGATCAACCTTTAGTCAACCAGAAAATTACACATCTCTTTATATACTGCCATAATATATAATACAATGTAGTGAATGAAATCGTAAAAGCTTTTTTCAGTTATTTTTTATATTCAATATTTTTTTAATAATTTTTATATGTTTATCGATGATGCAATACAATATGAAACTTTTTTCATGTCAAATGATGAAAGGGTAAGGTGCCAAGTGTGGCATTGCAATATAATTTTTCTTCGCAGTATTATTAAACACGCAAATAACTGACCATCTTTTAATATCCATTTAATAGCCGGTTTTTTTTATTGATGAGAGAATAATTTTATTTTATTCCATGTTAATTAAACACTAATCAAATGCATGTAGTTTCGAAATAGGATTTTATTGTATATATTGTATTGCGATGGGAAAGATGAAGAGGATAATAAAATTATATAGAAATTTAAAATTATAAAGACTAGAGAGGAGGCACATTCGAATGTATTGACATGCGGATATGCCACACACATATACACACACACGCATATCATCGTCATTGAGACTAGACATCCAATGTCGTGCAACATCACTCCCTAGGGGTCACGATGCAAAGTACGAGGGTTGCATTACAAATAGACATATAATCATGGATGAATGTATATAAGCAAAAAGGGAAAGCCAAAGGCGTATGAATTTCAAATGATATAGATGAGAGGGAAAGGCATGTGGCCATGTTAATGGGATGAAGATGGTTGTCATGGATCCAATTTATTGTATATTGTCTCATTTCGTATACGTATTTTTTCTCATTTTGTGTGGAAACTGTTCATCGTGAAAATTATCCCGCCAATATGTGTGTATATACATTTAAATTATCCCCTTATCATTGAACTCTCTTGGCAGACGCTAACAATGCCTTTCATTATTCCAGTTTTTTCTTTGTTTATCCACTTGTAATGCGAAAATATATGGTGACATTATTTACATGCTTAAAGTCAGCACGCTCGCTAACTTTCAAGATATGAATAAGTATCAGTTGTCAAATAAAACCAGCAAAAGCTTTTTTACAACCTCATTAAAAATTTTTTTTCTGTTGACTGTTTGCTGCTTGGTTGTATAATTGTGAATGAAAAACAGTCTCAGGATCGCACCGCAGATATATTTGAAATATGTAATAACTCTGACGATTAAAAATTCACAGAATGTGTCGGCAAAATATGTTAAAACATTTCTGGAACAGGTATTTTTAAGTTTGCATATGGACAATTATTACCGGTTAAGTTGACCGCTTCGTAGTATTGTATACATATACATATTGGAGATACGAATTGTCGCAATTTAATGGCCAAGGTAGTATTAACGATCCTACGAATTTTACCATGTAGAATTCTATGTATTTAAATGAACAGTATCTCCGTACAACCTTATTCGACCATGGCTTTAATGGGCACATGCAATGGAACAGTGGTGGCGATTGAATGGCCCATTTCACGTTGTTACCCACCAGTTGTGCCAACATATATTTCATCATGATGATATCAATGCGAAACATTCATTCATATGTATATATATATTTACAATTAATTCATCAGTTTCGTGTTGGTTTTAAGAAAATTACCAAATTTTTAGAATGATCGAAGTCAATGATAATAAAGTGAGTGTAGCAAAATTTGAGAATGAAAAGTATGGGGTATTCGTTGAATCATGTTTGGATATATTTGAGTTTTATGGTGATAGAGCTATAGGTCACGGACATGCTACTAATGAAAGTGTTTGCTATGGGCTTTTGTGAATGAGCCATTCTCTATAGTTTGACAATGGCGCCCGAGGATCATTCAAAGAAAGCTACTGCTCCCAAAACCCATTGTTTTCAGTACCCTCCATTGGTCGGTTGAATTGGCCGTATGTACGTTTCTCATGGGAATGTATGTGTTAGTGGAAATGTGATGCGTTGTGGCTACTCGAATTCAGGGGATCCACAGGCGGCAAGTGAGATAGAGACTGAAAGGGAGAAAGCAAGAGAATTGGTGGTTGGTGAATTGTCAGAAAGCGGGGTGGGGAAAATTTGCTTTGTGCTTACTATTGTAGAGAAGAGAAGAACCCTTGTACAATAATGCGTTGAATCCTTCTTGGAATTGCCAACGAGATCGGCTCACTATTCTCCTGTGTATAAAGGCGAAAAGAAAAGGAGGGAAAAAAAAAGCAAAAGAATGTGAGTAGAGCTTCTACCAACAGCTCACCGAGTCATAACTCGGTGAGCTTTGTTAATCAGAAAACACCGCGATTAATTTCCGCTTTCTCCTCCTCCTCCTCCTCCTCCTCCTTTTTTTCTTCTTCGTCTTTTATTTTCTATTTCCACATTTTATTTTTATTTCATTTTTGTTTTATTTTTTATTTTTTCTTTACTTTATCTCAACGTAAAAACACAAACCATCTTAACTCGCAAATTTAATTGAAATTGCTGTTAAGACTGTGTGTCGGCTAGTTAATTTAAATTTCATTTCTATCCTGCACAAATAAATACTAAACTAATTTTCATTTTTTTATGCTATTTTATTACATCAAATTTATTTTTAATTTATTCTCCTTTCACTTTTGTTTTTTTTTTCCTTCTTTTTATTCACGTGAAATGTATTAAGTCACGAATTTTCACGAAAATCTCGACAATGCTATACAATCTTTATTAGCCACAAAGAGAGACAATAGTGGTTGTATTAAATCCTGGCCCGAATCGTATAATTCAAGAAGATCAAGAAGATAGATATATATAGTGACTTTATCCACTGAATATCTCAGAATTGTGGTATATTTATATACATATCCGAGATATGATGAGTGCGATCTGCTATGCGGTGGTGGCCAAGTCACAAGCTATATGGAATTGACTTTAGGCAAGGTCATTTCTCCTTGCGGTGCTTGTCAGGAAGATTACTAAGGGATCAGACGTTGAGGACGCGCGTGAGCGCACTCTTGGGACACCGTTGAGTTATCTTGTTCACGTGATCATCCACACCAAAGTGCTCTCACAAGTACCAGGACAATGTCCATACTATATACTATATGGCGTGAAGAGAATTGTAGACGATATATATATATATATATATATATATATATATATATGATGGGTCCTCGCGTATTTGACGAAAGATACGAAGTACTATACTCTATATAGGCGATGAAGGTGGCCGGTGGGTTAGGACAGTTATACATCAACGCTCAGCCAGAGTAATAGTGGCTTATTTCGACGCGTATCTCGCTTAGTCTTTTCTTTAGTGTAATATCCACCTTTCCCAGCTTCACCCACAACATTGCACATTCATGATCGATTGATCAGTATATACCTATACTGATTGTGCGTTGTTGGCTTTCATGGTCTAATATCATTATGACATTCCTTGAAAAACGTTTGTTTATAGAAAGTTGCATGAACAGTTGTGATGCAGTTCAGTTTTAGATGTATATGACAAAACTGATATATCTATTTATTTATTAGGTGGCGAATGAATTTATAAAGAAAATTGTTTTTTATATCATCTTATCTTTTTTACTTTTCGTTGCGGCTTTGCAGCTTTTTTTTTTCACAGGAAACAGAAATGTTTTTCGACAATGGGACGATACAATGTCCGCTCATTACAACTGAGACGAAAAAGGATGAGGTGTAATCTTTAACTGGCCCAAGAATTTCCGGGCTAAACATTTTTCATCGTTTCCATCGCGACGCTCAGCCAGCTAGTCTTTAATCTTCGCGATAAGGCGACGAAACGAAGTTTCTCGCTTTCTCCCATGTTCATCAAGCGGGTACTCAATGGTCGCTCGCTCCTCTCAGTTTCTCCATTTTTATTTCTACTTTTATTTTTATTTCAACCGTCTTCTATTCGCGTTTCATTCGTCATCGTTATAGTTGACTTGAGCACTGTTTCTGCTTGCTCATATATATATGTTAACATGCCTATATATTCCAAGCGTACGGCTTGATTTCCGATTGGGTATCTCGTGTTTTCGTTAGCATTGAAAGTAATGATTTTCTTTACTCTGACGTGGATAAATAGAGATTTTTCTTTCCGTTATTCAGACTGAAGGGATTCGAATTAAATGAATAACCAAACGATAGCTTGGAAAAATAACGAGCATGAGATATATATACTAAATCAAGATTTAAAGGAAGAGAAATTGAAAAAATAGTTTGACTCTATGAGAGAATAGAGGAGTAAATAAAAATCTTGATGAATAGCTATAGTACATCTTCTTTTTCTACTTAGTGGTCAATCCTTTGCTCCAATCGACATTTTCTTGGGTGTAAAAATGCAGCACTGGTGCTGTGGGTATCGAAGAAAAAAAAACGACGAAATAAAAAAAGGGAAAGAATGGAGCGAGACATGGAGAAGTTGCGTGACTGCACGATTTCAGACACGACCAATTAAATAGCCGTCGATCTAATTTCTTATCGTCCACCACGAGAGAGCTGCAAAAACATCGATAGGGCGAGAGATTCAGCCACTAATCCAATACTACCGTACGTCAATCCTCCGGCCTCGATCTCTGCCGTTTGGGTGTTATTTCAACCATTTATTCTTCACCTCAATCACATACACATACACACACATATATATATATATACAATATATCTATTGATGAAAGTACTAAAATGAATTTCACTCTATTTCCAATTAGTTTATCCTTCGAAATCAAAGTCATTTCTTCGTATACATTATGTTTTTTTTTCATTCAACTACTGTTTTTTTATTCAGTTTTTTCATCAGTAAATTAAATAATTGAATAATGTAATTATGGGTACTTTTATTGCCAGTTAAAACGCCACACACTTCTGAAGAGAGGTATTTTTGAATTTTATCTAAAGGTGTCTCTTTTTTAGTTTTTTTCTCATTGTAGCGTGACGGTTTTTATGCCATCAACTGACTCCATGTCAACCAATTAAACGCGCAGATGATGATTTGAAAGTTTCTCAAACCGTGTATATATATGTATATATCAATCGACATATGCACACACACACACACACACACACACATACATATCCACATATGTTCTTTTCACTCACTGTCAATTCATATATGTTACCCCCTTTTCACCTAAACTACACTACGTCACACACAATGTTGGTATTTCCATTCGATTGATTGACTGAAATTGAATAAATCGCTGGGTGACACTCACCAGTACAAGCTTCTCTCGTATTCTCTTCGTCTCCCTTTTGTCTTTTTCATATATATATATTTCCCTCGTGTCAGCAACACTCGACCGTTGCTTTATTCTCTTTGTCCTAATATTTTTATTCTTCTTTATTTTTATTATATTTTTTTCGCCGAGCAACGCTTTGTGTTTTTAATTTCCGTCCTTTCTTTCACCATTCTCATTCTACCTAAATATATTATCATATATGTGAGTGAAGAGCGAACACTCGGGTGGAAACAAATCACTCTGACAGTGTAGCCAAAGCGCGGACAGTAAGTGACGATATGGTGCTGGCGTTAATTACCAGTCGACGTATAATTGAATTTTGTTTGCAAAACCTTTGACCTGCGCATATTCATTTCGTCTACAAATTGTAATTCCATCTCTCTTTCTCTTCATTTCATCTATATTCGCATGAAAAGCATCTGTGAATATGCTTTGATCTGTACAATTTTTTTTTTTTTTACAAATAATATGCTTTAATATGTACATTATTTTTAAATGAATTTCATTTGCCGCAAATCTGAGTCAAATGTGATTGTTTCAACGCTGTTGTTTTTTTTTATTCTATCTATATATTCTTCAGTAGTTCATATTTTGAACTTTAATCGTTGGTAATACACAAAATGGAAGACAGAAACATATATAATTTGATGAATATAAGTTAAATAAATTATTTGCTTATGCCATTAATATCACCATCAAGCCTCTTGAAAAACATTCGCCTTTCACTTAACATGTTCTTCCATGTTCTACAAATAAATAATTACTTTGTGTAATTACTTGTCGTACCAAGTTAGCGTCATGTTGTCATTGTCAGACGGCCACGGCTGGTTTAACGACAACGAGAATGCATATATATATATGAGCGCGCGTATGTGCTCATAAACCTAAAATACACAGACTTTGTATATGTACATTTATATAGTTAAATCCGCTAATCCTTTTCGGCACATTCATTTAATTCGAATGTTGTTGCTTTCAAGTTTGTATTTGCGTCTTTCATGAAATTACTGCCAAGTTTTGCTATGTTGATGTTGCTTCATGTTCACCAGTATCTAATAATTTAAGTCACAAGAATTTTCATGATATTATCGTTGTGAATCGTTTTGATTATAAATATTAATATATATATATATTCAACTTTACTCATTCTATTTTCCTTTTCGGTCTCTATCGTTTTTCCTTAATTGTTTCCAATGTCTGACAATGTAAAAAGTACATTTACTCTACTCATTTAGCCGCGTCGTATATGTACCAGCGGCTGTATAAAAAGTTGAGTAATTACTTAGACATGCGCTTCTTACGGAATTACTTGAACAAAAGATAAAAGAAAAAAGAAAAAACAATAAAGTAGAAGGAAATAGGACGAAAAAAAGAATGTTACTTTACGATATTATGACTTGTGCAAAGCGTATCTCTGCATAATGAATGAAGTCGTTGCGAATGAATAAAACACCAATTTTTTAAAAGCTTCAGAAATAAAAAACAATATTGAAAAATTATAATACGATTTTTCAATGTTATAAATAGCAAATGTGTATGTATTCGAACAAGGAAATATCATTCTTCATTAATTAAATGTCGCATCTAATAAATATTCAATCTATAATTAATGTAGCCGTATGTTGAGCTACATAAATATTATATATACCTATTGAGAGAGCAACTTTTCACTAAATTTTACAATTATATAAAACGTAATGTGTACTATGACTGGTTGTTTTACTGTCACAGGAAAATGATGTGGAAATTTGTCTATAGATACCCCATATTATCACGGGATTTATATACACCCATGCATAAATACATGGTATATATATGTATATATATATGGGTATGCTTAGACGGGAACGTTAATCAATTTATTGCTATCATTATTACATTACCCCGGTACTCATTTCATTAACAACAACTACGACCACGAGAAGTCTCCTGCTTCACATAAATATATATATATATAATACCTACATCCATTTTGAAGTATATGGGCTTCATTATTTTACGCGATTCGCAATGAAAGTAAAAGGCAAACTTGGTTTTGAGAATGTATGTATAGATATAAATAAATATATGGTGCTTCCTCCTGCGCAGCTAGTGCTGTTTATTTATTTATTTACGCGTTGATGCATTTATCGCGTGCATACTTCTTCGTACTTCTGCGTTTTATTCTTGTACTATTTTTAATCGCTTTAATAATGAAGTACTGTAGCCTTATATACATTAGTGTTTAATTTAAAGGTAAATTGTACGAGTCTTGTCATTAGTACTTTTCAGACTTTATATGCGTAAATAAATATACAGAAATATCGACTGTTGTTATAAGGTAGCGATTGATAAATATAAAAAATTATAAATTTCTTACATATTTATTTTTATATATATGTTGTTTCTTTTGTTGCAGATAAACGTGTAGACTGCCAATCATCATATATTATCCAAAGGTATGTACAGACATGTACCAGATATAAATGTATATGCAATAAAATGAATATAGAAAAGAATTTATTTCAATATTAGTCATTTTAATCAATATTGCGTTGACCAATTGAACATTATTGCGATAGTGTATATTTTATTATATGAAGTCAGCATAACGAATTTGTAGCTTCTATTATTACGGCCAAGCACATTATTATATCGATATTGAGTCATTCACCATTTTTTCCATTTTCATCAGTATAAATATATATAGCTAATAAAAATACTATATATAAATAAATAAGTTTATTCCATTTATTGGCAGACACCATTGTCAACATGATATGATAATGGTATTTTTTGCGAATGAAATTAGGAGATGTGACTAATGGAGTGTCGCCGTCGATGATCCATTTTTTTTCTATTTTTTTATTATTGGCTCTATTCAGTTTGCGCCTATGTACTCGTATATGATGGTCTCAGCAATTTTTACCCAACTCAACAGCTCACTATTTTGCCACTACCGCTAATTAAAAAAAACTTTCAATTATTTGCATCACCTGTTTCAATATAAATTGTCCAAAGAAAAGCAATTTTCTTTTTGTTTTTTCAGTTAAATTTACTTTTCTTAAATGAAGAAATTTCATTGGACTTTTCTGTTCTGTATATTTATTTCTGCTCTGTATCCATTTCTTTCTTGCTTTTAATATTGCACTTCTTGCAGAAGCTTCAGCTATATTTTCAATTGGGTGTACGGTGACACATGAAAATAAAATTAAAGTAACAAAAAAAAAAATAAAAATAAACAAACAAAGAATAAGTCCACAAACGGCAATGACTCGTGGCGTTGCTACCAATGTGCGGTGACGGCACTTTTGCTTTTTATTATTGAGCATATATATACATATATTTATATACAAGTATTTCCGTGTATCAGGCAAGACTTTTGCAGAGAAAAAATATACTGGAATAAGAGAGAGAAAGACTAAAAGAGGAACTGAGTTATACATGTATAGATATATGGCAAGTCGAAAAGGAGAGTTGTCTGGCTGGACGTCGGCCAAAACCGTTGGCGATACACACGTAGGCGAAATATTTCGTATGCGGAAAAAAAAAAAAAAAAAAAAAAAAAAATAAAGAAAATAATGAAAAAAAAAATGGAAAAAATGCTCTTATTCCGTTCTTTCTTCTCTCATCAAACGTCACAAGAGGGGAAACTAAGAATTCAAAATGGACTACGGCCGTACAATGGTCGGGTGGATATTCGTTTCTCTGTCTCTCTCTCTCTCATTCTGTATATATATATGTACAGTAAGTATCTAAACAGCTATATGGAAATTTTTTTCGACCTACACCCTTCACCCAATTTTATTATTGTGCCTGTTGAATTTTTTTTCGTCTCGCAAGCTCCTCCCACTCTAACAACTCTCATTTCTCTTTCTGCCTTCGGTCGTTTATACTCCGTCGCTTCTGGTGCAATTCGACATCATTGGACCGCATTCAAATCGAATTTCATTGTTGCGGTTGGTTTTGCTATTGCATAATGCAATATAAAACGTCGCGAGCTGAAAAACTGAGCAAAAAAATAAACATATTTTTGGTTCACGCGACAGTTAAAAAGATATTAAAATGAATTCTTCGGGAATTGGAAGCAGTTCAATACTATATCACACTATGTACTGTATTTATATGTAGTATGAATATACTGTATACATTGTAGAAATTAAGTATTCAATCATGCAAATATCAATGTGAAGGGAATGTTCAATGTTTTATCTAGTTTTTTTTTTTTCCTCCGTGCATATATACATTTATGTTAACTATGTGTGCAGTCATGAATATCGTGTGAATGTGGCAGATAGACATGAACAAAAAGTCACACCATCAGACATGTATTGCATTTTTATTTTCCTTCATATTATCAAGCAGAAAAGAAGTATTGGTATTGACTAACATGTCACATTGATAAATTATATAAAATGTATTTTACTTTTGTATCAATCGTTCACATTGAAAAAAATGCATATGGAAATAATTCATTGAACAAAATGAAAAATTCGGATATTGCTTTCTTAGCTACCTCCAGATTTTTGCGATAGCCACATTGATATTTTTGTTTTTAATTGTTATATCTAAATATTCGGTTAATTTTCGAAATGAATATTATTGTGTAATGTGAAAATTAACAATGACTTTTGTCTCTTGCTAAAACATTTTTTTCCCATCCTTATGTGAAGGTGGTTGACAAAAATGTAGTATGGTTCACAACGCGGAACAACGGAAGCTTAAAGTTATTTCCTATCATAACATACTTTTCCGTCGCCACGATTCCCTCCCCCTCACTATATATTCAGTACTCGTTTCTCATCCTCTCACGTCACACACCACATATCTCATTGTTGTTTCGTCACGTTTTCCACTTTTCACATTCTTTATATATATTCGACGTGTTGAACGGAAATTTGACCGGACATTTTTTACCTTCCATTCTCGTATTTTGATTACTTTTTTTTTATAAGATCTTTAATATTATATAAATTGCATTTTGGCAGTGGTACAAAAAATTCTACAACAATATTTACCAACAAAATAATAAATATATCGACATATAAATGAAAAAACAGCTCTGAAACTTGTGTGTTTTCAGACAAATATTAAATTTCAATTGACATAAAATTTAATATGTAATCAATATATTGTTTATACGTGTATAAATGTACAAAATGATATATATTAACATAACGTGTACAACAATAATATAGTATGTACAGTAAAGTATATATTAATTAAATTGTCAATAGCTAGAAAATTTGGTGTTGCAATAAAATTCTATATATTTATCTTTGAATAAAACTACATTTATTGGGAGGTAATGAAAACCAGCACTGTACATCCGCGTGTTTGCGCCAATGAGTGGGGTCATTTGGAATTTATGGACACACACTCGACGATTGCCAACAATAGTGACTCATGGGAAAATTAAATGTGAATTAAAAATGTAATTTGCTGATAGTAATCGTTTCGTTCACGAATGCGTGTATCACATTGCATTGTACGTCGTTTCATCGGGTAAATAAATAATTAGAAATCCAGTGAGTAATGAAATGTTACTATTGACAGTTCATGCATATTTATATATATTTATATCTATAAATATATTATCATATAATTCTACACGCGAATGTTTTTAAATATCACACATTGATTCAATTTGCAAATAGAAATAAAAGTAAAATACAAGATGCAAACATAGTCAATTTCGTACAATTAAATATGTAAATATTCACCAAATTTATAATTATCAAGTACAGTATATATGTTTGAATTCTGATTTTACTGACCTTTCATTTAGTGATCAGGCAGAAGCAGTGTAAAAGCATAGCCATGATAGTGAATGTATATGTCTTGAGGGAATGGCGGCAAACGATATAGGGGGAAGAAAATGTACTCGTGCCATATCCTGGTCGAGATCTTAAAGAGCTCGTGCGGTTTTCTTATTCGTTCGAAGTAAGCGACAAGATAAGCAACTTGATGAGTTTGTTAATATTCCCTTACGGTGTCGCGAGAGGCAGCCAACCTCAGTGCCACAGAATATCATCTTCCCTGTATATAGATAGAAACAAGTAAAATATACAGATATATTTAAACGGGGAAAAATGGTGGGACAAAGAAAATGGTAGAAGTTGATGTGAAGAAGACTATGGAAAGTGTGACAAAGACTTGAGCAATGGCAACAAGAGTATATATATATAGTAAGACAAAAGAATTCATTGAAGACAAAACGAGAATGGAAAAAAATCTCTTTCTTTCTTTCACATTGTTTTTTTCATTAACACTTTACTCTTGTTCGTCAAACTTATCTTATCTCATTGGGTGGGTGGATGGGTGAGTCCAGTCGTTACTTACTTTGTGGAGAACTCTTGGAAGACTCTCGTCAAGTACACGTTGTGATTATACAACAGTGAGGGGGCCAGCAAGTTGTGCGTGCATTCAAGAATAAGAGATAAAGGAGAAAACGATGTATATGAAGATAAACAAGAGATGAGTTTATAAGTTCGAGTAACTGACAATGCGATTTCGGTCAATTTCCGATGGATTCACTGACCTTTGTATTTATTGTAAATGAAAACATTGTTCAACAAAAACATTGCACTACTTTTATTTATTTATGTGAATGGTAATACACTTGATTCGAGGTCTTGTGATGAAATGAAAATTGCAAAAATGAAAGTTCAAATAGACAAAGAGCTCCTATACACCAACACCGATATTTGCATTCAGTAGTATAGTTTTTTCGACATTAAAGAGAACTATGGGCATATCATTTAATTAACTAAATTTCGCCATCTACCTGTATATATTTATAAACTGATAGAAGCGTCATCTGAAACATCTTTTCGCTGCTCAAATAAGAGCCCTCATATAATTCGTTGTTTTGCAAAAATTGCATGAAACAATAGCGACGACATGAAAGTTCATCTCTCCCATTTAGATGTGTATATGTCGCAATAGAATAGCGAAATCTGTAATTTTATCAAATCCATAGACATATCACATATAAATAAATCTCGAATGCACGCTGTAAATGAGTGAGAAAGAGGGAAAAATATAGAATAGAATGTGAGTTACCCTTGTGTTAAACCGACGTGACTGGATCGAGGCCAAACTACTTCAGGAAATTCTTTCCGTTTGAATGCACGATGCCAAGTAAATGCCGCAGAGTCCAATATTAAAGAAGGACAAGTCAAGCGAAGTAACACAGCGAATCACTTCCCATTCGGAATAATGAAAGAAAAACAAAATTGTATTTAAGTACTATTCTACAAGAAATGAAATTCTCTGAAATAAATTATGCGTTAAACAAAAAGATCTTTCTATAGTTATGTATTATAATTGAAGTAATTGAGAATGACATGACGAATTCTGGTGTATATACACAGGAAATATAAAAGGAAGGAAGGAAATGGCGCGGCAAACGCACTCATACACGTATACACATACACATATGTATATCTATACACACATGTTTTGGGGTAGAACCCCATGAGTCACTCGAGCATTACACTATACCAACTTGTTGTATATGTATATATTTCGTATACACATATATTTGAAAGCCCGAACGAACTGGGGAGAAGTTACGGGTTTGTGTGGCCGTTTGGAGAAAATAAGGGTGACAAAGAAGGTGAAAGAGGAAAACAGGCAGACATTGTGAGCGTTGAGAGTGATGAATTAGGGAAAAAGGAGAACTGAGACAAAGCGCCGTTGTGAAACAATTGTCACTTGAATAGCCGCTTTTTATATAATATGCACATGTAAATATGGAATTATGTATACAAGTCGCGAGCACGATAACATGGGGACTTCTCTCTCTGTTTGTATTGCTCTCAATTCAATAATGTCAGCCATGTTATGCCCTCGTATGACCATTGACTCCAGTATTGTTTGTGGAATAACGCGTCAATGATTTGAAAGTATATTCCGCGTACATATATTAAATATACACACGTCTTATATCCTCCAAATGTTATACTCATTATGTTTCATTGTAGATAACAGTGTGTATATATGAACATTGAACTTTTTATAAATAATAAAAAGTTGGAAAGCATGCAATAATTAACTATGCGTTAATAATTTTCACATTTTATGACAGTACTTACGAAAATATATAACAAAGGACTTTATTGACGTTGTAAAATTTTTATCCCTGACCTGCATCTTTTACCGTTTCATTCACACTACACACCTATATATTTCAAATATATACAACACACACGGCACAAGTTTAGTGGAAACTGCCATTGCTCGTGTTATTTTATCACACAAATTATTTTCTAAAAAGTAATAAAAAATAATTCAATTTAATATTTTCGATAAAAAGGATCATGCGTTTATGTGTAAACGAATTTTTATTATCACAAAAAAGAATGTAAATATGTATATATAATATTTATATAAATAGAGGTGATATTTTTGGAAAGTACAATGAGAAAATGCATAGTGCTTGTCTGTTTATTGAATAATGCTTCTACTTTTGCACAGAGCATATGACGTTCTGTACACCGGAAAACAAAGACACGGTGGGTTCACGGTATATAGTAGCGTAAGACAGGCGATGTAGGATGTGTGCACATACTACGCCTTCGCATATAAATATAAACATATATGTATATGTTTTAAGATTTTTACGAGCATACGTTTGAGCCATTTTTATACTATATATGCTACGATGTCGTTACATATTTTCTAGAGCTTTAAATTTATACTCGCAATGAGGCTACCCGTGTGTGAGTATGTGTATAAATATATATATATATATATACATATGAATGTATGAAGAAAGGGCAGGTCTGCAACCATGGAGATTGGTTTTCTTTGACGATGAGAAAAGTGGGTGCATATATAGTGAGATAGTGGATGTGCATATTTTCCAGCATGTGCTTTAGAATATTTTTTCCCTTTTCTTATTTTCATTTTTTCTTATGAAATAATAAATAAATTATTCACTTATTTACTTCTATGAAAAACTGTGAAAAATATCAAACAGCTTTTTATTCTACTACTCTTTTTTATAGTATAGATATTATTGGGAATAATGTGCATATATAAATGTATCAATTTATATGGAGAAATAAATTGATTTATTGAATTATTTATTGAGAATTAATTATTTGATATAGAATTATAGACAATTGATATATATACATATATATGCATTAGCAGTTCTTATGTTGAAGTAGGGCGAAAGATAAGAGGGAAAAAGAGGCACTGGGGTTGTGGAAAAAAAATACGAAGGTGGTAAAGATTCGCAGACCATTAATCCGAACGGTGATCCTTTCTGCACTTCTGCTCTCTCAATTCTCGCTTTCTCCATGCCCGAAAATCTCCTAGACAATCCACCCATCTTCTCGCCCATTTTCCGTTTATCTCCTTGCACGCTGTATATACATATATATATATATATATATATGCATTCTATTCTTTCGCCTCAACGTCCATTTCCACTTCCGATTTTTCTCTTTCTGTTATATTTTTTCGAACATCATTTCCACCACTGCTCCCCATACTTTTCCTCTCTATTTGTTTCTCGATTTCAGTAATATATTCATATTTTTTTTACGTATTGCGTTTCTATATTCCTCTTACAACTGTATTTGTATTTTTTTCGCATATAATCAACTGTAATTAAAAATAGCAAAGATAATTATATGAAAAAAAATTTGCCTGTTATGTTCTTATGAAATTTTACCGTATCTTACTCCTCATAAAATTCTGTTGTGCTTGACATGAAATGGAAGGCATATATAGATGATCAAAAGTTCGACAGACTTAGCATTAACGTGAAAGAAAGAGAGACCGAGATGAAGGACGAAAGTAAAAGCATTCGATAGAATTCTCAGTAGTGCAGTACAAAATACGCCAGACATGTATACTTAAAAATTTTTTTTTCATTTTTTATCTCGGGGCTTATTTTTCTTGTGCGCCACATTGCGTCCTGTTGAAGGTGGAACTCCCTTTTGCGCCACAGATCAACGAGAAATGTTCAGTTGTTTCTTTTGCCCACTCATCCTCTTTCTCAATCTGAACCACCATCGCATCCGCGTTCTGTATAGCACAGTCCTTTTCTTTTTTGCTCTTCTTTTTTTTTAACTTTAACTAGTCTCACTTTCTCACCGACTGATTCTGAGCTGCTGTGCGATGCAACTTCATGAATATTTTCCTTTTAGACGCTTGAGCGCACCAATGAGACTCTCAATTCACAACTACTCACAAAAATCCTCTCGAATTTGTACACTTGTTCTGTTGTTCATTCTCAATAAACAAGCGCAAACATAGTCTTTTATATCTCAATGATCATTTTTATATTCCAATATATATTGCATTATGAATTTAACATGAAGGGCACATCGAATTTTAATTTATTTGTAATGATTTCAATAAACAAAATTCTTTTTCAATTAATGTGGATGCGTTTAAATATAACAGCAAGTAAAATTAATATACGGAAAGTATACACCAAAGATATGAGCAAAGATTTTGATTTGTGAAAGTATTCGTTAGTGTATATATATATATATATATATAGGTATGTGCTAGACAGGTAGCGTATATAAGTAGCTTTGTTTATATCTACTGTTCTTATTATTTCCATCGCGTCATGACATAATCAGTGTTGGTAGTGTAGGTTAATGCATGAGATACACGAGCCCTGCTAAAATTAAACCCCTCTCACAATCTCCAGCATCTACATCTTGACAACACTTTTGAAACTTTTCACAACTTGCCAACCTTTGTCACTTACTACCTATATATATTATGCATGAAGTCTTGTGCATGCTTTGTGTAGATCTGACGTATCATAATTTAATCTCATAACATTTCCATTAGTTGACCTACCTCACTCCTACCCTTTTCACTTTGTGTGACAATGTTTTTACACGTACGCGCGCCGGAACATTGTACATTTTCAAATTCAGAATTTATTATCCTTCAATTATATTCCGTACAGAATTGAATGAATGCAGTAACAACTAAATAGATGTATAAAAAAAATGGATCCAATTGAAATTGATATGAAACAGATTTTTCATTTATATATTTTTTTCTGATATAGCTCTATTGAAGGAACTCTCTATTCAATCTCCATTGCACAATTCTTATCTCTTGCAACATTTCTCATTTTTTTTGGAGCTCGTCTCATTTCCGTTGCTTTTATACTGCACGTTTTAAACCAAGCCAAGCACTATTCGCGAGCAAAACCCTATCCGGTTTTCACCCAGAAAACCTATACCTCATTGTGACCATCAGCTTGTCTTCTGTACATTGCGAACTCTCCTGTCTTTCATCCCCTTGATATACATATATATATATATGTTGGGGATCACGGGCTGTATCGGAATCCATTAAAAGAGCAATTTTGGGAGAACTCAATCACCCTGCAACTACTGTCACACAAGATAGCGACAGTCTACAGTATGTTTATTGATTAATTTCACACGTCAATCAATTCGCTATTTTCATTTATGTACACAATATTACTCGTATTTAATACATCTGTACAATTCAACTTCATTAAATATTCTTATACCTATTCTAAACAAAGAGAATAATGAATAAGATTACAATTTGTAGTAATACACGTCAGAACATATAACCAGTAGATGTATTATATTGGGTTAGGTCTCACTTGAAGAGATATATTGAGAGAAAGGGCCATAATGGTTTGAGGCTTATCTTCAACGATATGGTAAATCCGGCAGCGCACACACGAACAAACGTCTTGACCTCGACCTGAAGGTCAGCAAATAAACGAGTGCATCGATTTGCTTTGGCAGGAAACCTACCTACCCCAAGATATTGGACGGTCTCTGGTACGCTCAAAAATCTCGTGGGTCTCTTGAAGCGTGAGATATTTCACTAACGTATACATTACTATCTGTCTATGACCTTATACATATATACACGATTTCTGTATGCACATACACCATGTCTTATTCCGAACATTCACCATATTCTTCTTTACCTCAGACAACGGAATTTTTGTTTCTCTAATAAAAACTTATATCAGAAGTTGTTTTTTTATAGCAATAAAAGTAATTATCCAATGTTATTAATACTATATGTTTACATATATGAATATCACATATGCAATTGAATAATTTATTATTTTGTTTTAAATTGAGTTAAGTGAAGGAAAATAAAATAAAATATGTGGGAGATGTGCTATTTAAAATGAAAAATCAATTCATTGAATAATAAAAGCAATACACTATCTAAACTGGCAGCCGGTCGGCTCACATCACTCAACTGTACTTAAATAGAAATATATATATAAATGCAATCATTGTATATTCATAGGAGTATGTGTATAAAGTAAAGCCCCACGTGGCCAATTGTGTAGGAACCCACTCCAGGTATCGCCAAGTACAGAGGGTTGTGGGTTGTTGAACTTGAATACGAGAAACCATCCACTCGTCCACTGTTCATGCACCTCATTCGTTTCACCTTTCTCACACAAACACGCAACCTACTCATTTATGTACATACACACATATAGAAAAAGTTCAGTACAGCTGTGTGTATAAATCCAATGCTCGTTGTACATGTATGCAGTATGTATAAAATATTACACGAAACGAGAGTGTAATGTCTCTGGAGGGACAACGACAAAGGATTTCATTTGTATGGCCAGTATACATTTGACTTGATTTATTTATTGAGAAAATTGTTCCTGTTTGTTGAATTGTATTTATACTATTCATTGGTTTCAGTTTTTGAAAATAATAAAAAGTTGGCAAATGCAATTAGAGGAAATATGAATAAGCAATCATAAATGTGAAATTATATTTCAAGGGGATGAAATATATATATATAGAATTATTTTTATTTCCTGTGCATTGTGAAATTCCTATATAGTTGGCGCATCGCTAATTGGCTATTAATGACGTTATCAATTATTATATGATCAATATTTTCATTGTCATAAAATAATTCTGTTGAATTACCACATGATATGCAGATTTTCGAAAGAGATTCATTATGGAAAATAATTACAGTAGTGCATTTCAGGTATTTTACTGTGCTTCAGTAAATTATTGTTGCATACTACACGCACTTATGCACTTTACAAAGAAAAAGTGCATATTGTAAAGTAATTTTGTATCTTTTATCGTTATGAATTCATGCGGAAATGCTAAAAACTTCTATCTGTTATTAAATAGATTCATACTATTATTATATGTATCATATATTTAGAGTTTTATACCGATAAAAAGGACTTTACAATTGGTGAAAAAAAAGTCGCAAATTTGAAATACTCGTACATGATAGGACACCATTAAAGCAATTTTTGATCGTTACCGTTGAATATTTGATAACTATCGTGACAAAGTGTATTTCACTGTTTGCCAGAATTTCTTTTTCATTTTTACAATTTTTCGTACAGTTAAGACTTTTTTTATATTTCATTCACGAATACAGAGTAACAGCAAACTCAACGAGTGTATTTTGTAATTGATATTTGATATCCAATCATAACGAGTTTTTTACGAGCGATGCGAGCTTTATATCCCATAATCAGTTTTACAACGACAAATATTGCGATGATTCTGTCATGAGTTTGTCCAGAATTTGGCGCAGTTGTATTTTTATTTTATTGTTTCATAGACACTACAATGAACCTATCACATATATTGACTATTGGTGTGAATCACCTGAATAAATAGAAAACTGAAAAAAAAGTCATATTCATAGTATTTTATGGAATTTTTTTTTTTTTTTGTTCTGTCCTGGTATGGTGTTATCACTTGATTTGGTCTTTGCTTATGTGTATGGGGAGCTGGATTTACGTGTCCAATAATTTTTTATACATACCGACGAATAAAACGAAGAAAAAGTAAAAGAAGAAAAAAAGAAATTAAGAAAAAAAAACTTCTTTATACTTATGCCAGAAGTTTTTATACCAGCGCAAGAACTTGATACTGCATATATTCTCTCGCAGATTTTTATCTTTCATCTTACTTAAAGTCTACATCACTTTACGTTATCATATTTAACTTCATCCCTCACTACAATAGTTCATGCATTTAAATATGTCTAAACATGATCATATGCAATATATATTATTTGTTAGTAAAAATATAATCAAAAAATTCAATTTAAATACCGATTATTCAAACAATTTATCACAGCATGCAAACAAATATAACTATATCACATTACGATAAAAAAAATGTTATTTTCAAATATATATAGATATTGATTATTCGAAAAAGAAAAACAACAAAAATGTTTACCGAACGGCAAGTTGAATGAAATGAAAGACGGGGTGAAGAAAGAACAGAAAAAATACAAGTCAATGAGTACAGATTTAACGAGATGCTTGAAACGAAGCGCAATGTCTACGAGCGAAAGACACAAAATTGCGACGCTTTTTTCCCCCCTCCATTTTCCTCGATCTTATCCACTACTTCTCTTCCATCGAGTCTCGAGCTGTGAATAATGAGTGTTTTTTCAGTAGACAAGTTGACGCGTATTCTCTAGTTGAATTTAAGATCGAATACAGACCATGTCAAATGATTGTATAAATTAAATATTATCTTAAAAAGAATAAACAAATATAACAGCAATTTTATTCACATTGGCTCTGCTGCCTTGACATTATTGCCAGAAATGTGTATTGCAGATGAAAAATGTGGACCAATCGTAATTTTATACCATTAAAAAGGAAGTGGAAATGAAATTGTGAGAGGCTTTCTTGGAAACTCGCTCTCAAAAGTTTATACGTAATTTTATCTACATCTCGTCGTTTTTCTTCTTTATTTTGTTCGCCATTAACACATATCTCTCTTAATATTGTTCTCACATATATATCTTAGATTTTCATTTAGACTGTCCTATACGGTATACAGATGGTGTGGTGATCCGATCATTTTTATGACACTAGTCAACTCGTCTCAACGCATGACGATTTATTTCTATATGTTATGGCATTTCCCATGAAATTTCTTCTTCAAAGTAAAGTTTTATTCGTAGAAGATATTAGAAAACACCAACTCAAACTCAGGGCATACAGTCAATAATAATCATATTTTGTTTTATGATAGTTAGATTTTGAGTTTGGACTCAGCACCATTGATATATAAAATATATCGTAAATAAAAATAATAATATTTCATAGAATATATTTTGAAGACGATGTAAAATTCATTGGCAAAAGGGTGTTCGCAAAAGTACGATACTAAAGAAAATATGTCAATATGCTCTACTACTTTGGCATTTATATGAAATAGGCGTGATTCCGATAACTAACTGATGTCCTCATGGGTATATATGTTTGTATGACACGAATACATATACAGGGTGGCTGAAAAGTCTCGCACCAAGGAATTATCTTTGAAACGGATAATTTGCTATCTGCAATTGATATATTCAATTGTTAATTGAAACGGATGACATTTGCTGTAAAATATGCAGAATAAAGTCACATTCATCGTCCTAGAATTTCATAACTTCGCCTTTATCCGTTTCAAAGATAATCCCTTGGCACGAGACATTTCAGCCACCCTGTATATGAGAAAATACATGGGCCAAGCCGTATTTCAAACCTCATCTATTTTCATATATCATTTCATGCACAGAACTCTTCGACTGCTGTCCACTGACTTATGGCTTTAGTCCTCGTTTCGTTGGCTTTGTCTTGAACCATTTTCTCATATAAATAATATATATATGTATGGAAATTGTCATAGCAATTTGAATATCTGGTTGAATTTCTTCCAGAACATAAAACTAAAATATATATATATATTTATTTGATATATTTCCAAAACGAAATATTCAATTTTTTTCAAATAATATGAGTAAAAATATATGTTGAATGATCTATTTGACATATCCATTGTCGATGAATTAATCGGAAATCTATTTATAGTAAAAATTTTGTGGCGAAACGGACGTTATATCTCAAATGTGTGACGACACTGATCGATTGTCCGAAATCGAGTAACCTTATCCTTTATCTCACTCGAAAATCTCGTAAAAGAGGGTGATGATGGGCAGCACCAAGTGGAATGCTCGCGAAAAGAAGGCGGTGTGTAGAAAAGTGATAAATGGAAGATCGAATTACGTTTCGATGGCCTTCGTCCATTTTACTCACACTCCTCTTCTCACTCGTCATCTTCCTTTTTTTTCTTCACTTATCTCCACGCCTTTTCGTTTCATCCGGTTGCTATCTCCATTTTTTCTTTCTGCAGCAAAAAGCTATATTTTTTTAATACTATTTGCTTCTAAATATTATCCTGATTTATTATCTGATTTTTATGGATAGTAAATTACAAGTATTCGTGTGTTTTAATTTCTTCATTTGCTAAATTATTACCAATTCAACAAACATTAATGTCAACGATTTATTGTAAAAGCCCGTGATTTTCACACGGGTATACGAAGTTACTACAAATTGTAGTAGATGACGACGTATTTTTCAAGTAGGATTTGATCCTTGGGTTGGGTGATGCACTGAGCCGTAGAATAGTAGCAACGCCAGCAGAAACTAAGACGGAAGCATGCCAAGTAGATGCAGTTTAGAACAAGTCAGCCATGAGGAAATTTTGCGCGAATACGCATTTATATGCGCCCGCTGACGAAATCCTCTCATATGTACATAATATATGTATATGCATGTGTGTGACCACAGTTATGAACGGTTCAATACTCTCATACTTGAGTTCAACAAGCCATGAGCTTCGACAAAACTTTGTTAATTTATTCAGGCTCTAAGCTTGTTCCGTATTTATTACCAACTTGGAGGAATATTGCTGGCATTTAACCTGTTGTTTCTAGTGGTATCTTTACTGTACTATAACTAAGCATTCGAAGTTGCGATTGTATCATCCACTCAGTTTTCTTTTGACTTGCTAAAGTTTTAATGAATTATTGAGATTGCTGTATAACAGATTAATTCTTTTATATATTAATTTTGTAAGTAAATGAAAGAACGAATTTCACAGTTTTTCGTGCTTTCTTCATTATTGCAAGAGTCAATTTCATTCAATGACAACTGCAGAGGAACTCTTATATATATATATATACTTTGACATGTTTTAACATCGATTTTTTTTTAAGGAGTAATAGGATAACTTTCAAATGTCTTAATTGTAAAAACGAAAATAAATTCAATTTAAACCACCAATAACAGAAATTTCCATAGAACGGAAAGGAATATAATTATTCAAGAATAAATAAACAATAAAACTAGTATCCAACAACAAATTGGCCGTCAGAAGTTCGCTGGAAGTCCAGTTCTTGGTGAGAAAAAAACCTAGAATAGTAATATAATAGGTATTTCATTCGTGCTGTATTATTATCAGTTTCTTGCGAATTTTTAACGATGTGCATTAAATAATCGTGTAATTTTAATATCAAAATAAATTTCAGACATTGATAGAAATCATAAACGATTCAATTTTTTTGAATTTGGTCTTTTTTTAAATGACAAAAATGTACTTGCATCAATGTTGTCCAAATATAAAATTTACGTGGTGTAAAAGATTTTACACTACTTTTTTGCGTGCCGCTAGTCAACCAGAATGGTTCGATAAAACATCTGAGTTTGTTCGACGGCACGAAAGTAATGTAAAATCCCTTCATTATTTTTTCTGTACGAACTCATTATTTTTTTTCTCACAATGGCAATTTTTTTTTTTTTTTTATACACAGACAACAATACTGTGCCAGAAAGAATGCAGAAACTGACAGTCGTGTGCATTCTAAAAATACTGTGAAACGCTTTGTGAAAGTTTTTCAAAGGCTTTTTAAAGGTGATAAGAAAAAGTTATATTCACGACTATTTGGCATTTGTTTCACTTTGCTACTGTCAAGATAGCATATTAGGAAATTAAGAATAAAGGAAGGAAATGTGTACCTATGCGACTTGAGCATTCAATTGACTTTATATGTATATATAAGTGTGGGGGTAAGACGAGTAGAAGGAATGAGAGTGGTGAAAACTTGCCAGAAGCTCGGAAAGTATCGAGTATCAGTTTGCAAGTACGCAAAGAACATGAGGGGATTGAGATGCCTAATGGTAGTCCTCGTTTATTACCCATTAGCCTCCTTTTCGACGTATCTCACGAAACTTATAACAGTATATCGTGTCCAAATCACCATGATAGCATCTGCTTTGGGAAGACATGGTTATAAGTTGAACCAAAATGGCAAGTTAATTGGTAATGAAAACCATTTAAACGAATAATATATTGAATCCCACATTCTAATTTTATTTAAAGTTTCCAATTATCTAATAAATGTTCAGTTCTGTTATTTGGTGACCCTTTTAGTATTGATCTCAAGAAACAGCAGCTCCATAAATTCCTTTGAACTCGTCAACATACTATTCCTCGAAGTTCCACGTCATCGGTTGACATTTATGCTTTTCAATGGTCAGTCACTCGTTCAATAGAACGACAGTATAATGGTATTTTCAGTTGACGGGGTTGATATGTAACTGGCGTAAAAAACGAATGAACCAAGTGAGATTGGCATAGAAGAGGAAAGGCTGTTGGAAGTTTGGAAACCTATGAATCTCAAGGTGGCAAGCGTGCATGACGCGAATTCTGATCGAGCCGCCGCAGGCAGTTGACTTTCGCCTAAATACGTCACATCAGATAGATTTATACCCTTAAGCTACCCTCTATCGGCACGTTTTCAGTGTGGTGGCAGTACAACCCATGGATTTTTATGTCTTGCAATGATTTCTCATGGGTCATAGAATATAACACGATTATCGTACAGTCAACTTGACTCAATCTATCATTAAATATCACTTGAATCATCGTCATCTAGATGGTACTTGAAGCAAACGCATTGTGAATAATTTATATTTTTATTGTGGATGTAAGAGAAAAGAAAGTACATTCATGTTTTTATATGAGTAACTTATATATCAATCGCTAATTATATTTGATAAATAAAGAAAAGGCATTACAACCTTTGACATATTGGTAAATAAATGAATTAGGAGGACCAACACAATACCCTTGGTGACAAAGAAATTGTAATTGGAAAGTGAACACAAGTATGCCAAGCGCCAACTCACTCAAATCAACCGTGGCAACACTTCCCTTTGGACTTTCTCGTTTTTCCTTGTTTCTTCTATTCGTTGGTTTCTTATATATATATCGCTGATTTCCAATCTTCAACAATACTCTCCTTCATCTAAGTCTTATCTTATACTTACGACTTGTTCTTGCACTCGTTTCCTGATACCTTGTTCTCATCACTTGACCTATTTCCACATCCATTATTTCGTCACCATTGGGGACTTGGACTTATATGTCTCGTTTCATCAATATATTTCTTTTTGTATTGTCATTTCAAATCGATACTTCACTTTCTCTATGTTTTCATCTTTTTGTTATTACTCTGTTTTTTTTTCTCTTTTTTTTTCCATTTGACTCTTCATTTTTTTTTTTTCACTTTATGTTTCTTCTTTATCATGATTTGGCGGTCTTTGTATTTCACTTTACTTTCATCTTCAACATGTGGTTCAACATCTGCTTCGTCAAATTTTCTATTATACTTATCCATGGACATTTTTTTGTCTTTGTTGAGATGTTTTGATATTCCTTGTGAAATTTCACCAATACTGTCTTTCGTAAATTCCTTACCTTTCTCTATGTCGCCTGTCGTACTCATTGCTATCTTCCTTTGTTCAATACCATTCAAAGCTCCTTCAGCTTTAGCACTGACACTCTGCAGAATGTCCATATCATCCATGCATATCAGATCTTTCTGTTTGACTGGTGGCGAATGCTCACCATTGTCACCATCCCAACAGCCAATCTCCAATTGTTTGCGGCTCACTTCGCGGCATTGATACGGATTACCCTCGCACGTCTCCGCGCGCACATGGAACTCATCATTTGGAAAGCTTTCGATCTCGGTGATTATCGATTTGCCAAAATAATTAAGTCTAGTGTAAATGGTAATTGATGCTATATCATTGCATTTATTTTCACTGGTAATTATGTAAGTGTCCATCATTGACCTATTAATTCAACACGTTTAGAATTATTTCTATATGAACAATCAATTAATAATGATACAATTGACATGATACGGCAAAGCACGCACCTGCAAATAGGTTCTCTCGCATGAAAATAATTCAAGTGTTCTTGCATCTCTTTGCGTTCCTTCAACCCCTTAATTATCCCATTGAATAGTAAGTCACTTGACACACGAGTTAATTCAATATCATAGCATGGTTGGATCTCAAAATATTCGGAGGAATCTTTGCGTACTTGTACGTCAATGCTGACGTTTAAACATTTATGTTGAAGTTTAACAGCAGGTATGGCTAATACAATTGATATGCCACCAACGAAATTTTCTCCTCCATCCTTTGGGTCGTTGTACGTTGTGTAATTACTGTATTGTAATGTTACTGACAACCATTTGTCTACAATTCGAAACATCATGGTTGTCTTGCGAATAATAGTAGAGTCAAAGTTTGATATTTTTAGTAGGTATAGTTGAATGATTCTGAACATTTAATTTAGTTTCAGAAAGACTAAGTTGTAATCACAACCACGCATTTACCTTATCAATCACAAATTCTAACATCATTAACTGCAAATCGTTGGCAATAATCGAGCAAGACATTGTTCAATTATATTTCAAAGTGTTATTGTATGTTTATTATTAATTTTTCCGGATGGTATGAAAATTGTGTCACCGCTAATTTGGAAGTGTAGGTTATGAGGTATGACATTTTAATATTGACATTTGTACTTGCAAAATCGTGTCATTAATCGATCGTAATTTTCTAATTGATTGATTTTTGATAATAAAATACCACTACAAGTTTTTTTGTTTTTATGGATTATTAGTTTTTAATATAACAGGCTATGAAAGAACAATTGTCCGACGTTCCAGCTGTATTCTTCTCGTTCACTTAAATCGATTTATATGTTCGACTCATTATATTCGTATCAATGATGGTCGGTACTTAATGTTTTTTTTACTTTTCTGTACCAAAGTGTATAGTTTTGTTCCATTTATTTGACTTTTTCCGCTCTTCCTTTTTTCTTTTCTCTTTCATTTTCTTTTTCTCACTAAGCGACTGCTTCTTCAAGTTCCGACCGTTCATTTTTTAGTATTCGATCCGCTCTCCCCGTCGCAAGTTGAGTGAGCATAAAGAAAAAGTAGCCATTCCTTATTTTTAATTGCATTCTACTATATAGAAGGGACATTAATTAGTTATCGTAGTAATAATTAAGCGAATAGCGAATGAGCCTACCATGTATAAATTCGAACACTGTAGACAAATATTCCACTTTATTTTCAAATCCCATTTGCATAGCAATTTATTAAATTTTCTTCGGTTTATTATTTTATTTTAAATGTATCATTTTCAAGTCATTATATTCAATTGTCAGCAATGAAGGATAAGAATATATTGGTTAGTCAAGGCAACAGCTTTTCGTAAAGAATTGCTTAATCATGGCTTTTTAAAACAGATGAAGTTGTGTCATTGCGCACAAGTAATTCAACGGTTGCGACTGACGTACACTTGCAGAGTCAATTTTGATAGGGGCGAATCGATGTCTGGACAGCGTCCACTTGCACATAAAGTAGCGAGGTGTTGAGTGGTACTAACCACATACCAGCTATGGTCAACCGGTTCATGAACCCTATTTCTCTTTGAGAACTACCCTAGATCCATGGTCTGAACTCGATGTCCCAGCTTTCACGTTGCGGTTTAATCTGGTCAAAGAATGAAGGAAAGAGAGAAGGGGATGAAAAAACCCAGTAAACGAAAAAGAATGAAAGGACTAGAGAGATGAAGCGAAAATTAAATGGAAGTAGAAGCAGTATTGATTCAATTCTTACTTTTTATAATCGTAGCAGTCACAAGTGCACTCAATATCCAATGAAAATTTATTCTTTAAATACTAATATCTTATTTTGTTTTTATATCCTTTTTATATTTGCCATGAAAAATGTAATGAAAAAATATATGAAGATAGTACCAGGAAAGACAGAATTTTTCAAAAAAAAAATGTCCTACGACTGAACAAATTTTTTCGCCAAACAAGAGTTTATCTTTGTCAGAGTGCGCGAAGATTCAAGAACGAAATTCAGTCTAAAAGGCATTGAATGAGTTTTTTCTTTTTCTGTTGTCGTAATATTCTATTACTTCTCGATGATTCCTGTTCCGTTGCAAAAAAATGTGTCTTCTTGGATAAGCTACTGATACTAAAATATGGTCACGTATGATAATATCAAGTTTTAAAAATTATTTTACGCGGAGAGAACAACTAAATAAATTTTTCCCAGTAATTTCGTGATACCTATGTTGTATTCAAACACTGCAGAACTATATATCCTATATGAACTGAAATAAACACAATGTAGAATCGGGGGGCCCACACGAATAATTTTACTTGAATATAATTAAAGGAATTTGTGACTATATTTTGACTAGTTTATTCTTTATGTATCCCATCATACAATTCATTATGAGTTTATGAGTGAAATGAACGTGCGATTATTACATCTATATACTGTATCTCGTTGCTTTCAATTAATTGTGATGGGTGCAGGAATAAAGATGGCCTCATCATTTCGACTAGTAAGTGAAATTTACCAATTTCCAGTACTCATCCAAAACTTCAATCAACTGTAATTAGAAAATCATATTTCAACAGTTCCTATCAGATCCAGTAAGTGTACTGATAATGGAACACTCGTTTGATCGAAAATGGCGCGCCAAGAATGTAATTGCTTCAATTAATTGAGGTTGCGGTATAGGAATTATAATAAATGCCAGAAAATTACGCGGACGCTTAGAGAATGGCTGTGAAACTGGACGGAAAGAAAGATGTCTCATGAGTACTCTTTGGATGCGGCACTTGTTAAACTCATTCTCGACACGACTATTTCGCTTTCGTGAGTTGTGAGCATCTTTAAGAATGTCAACTTGAAAGACACGTGGACTTGTTGAGGGGAAAAAAAAAGAAAAGAAAGAGAAAATAGCAGGGGTTAAAGGAAACGAGTACACAAGTTTTACTACTACTCTGGAATATCACATTTTATGTTATTGAATTCATTTTTTACCATGTCTATTGGCGAGATACAATAACTTCATTTCAACTTATAATTTACCCAATTATTAAATACTTTTTTCGTATAAGAAAAAACAATATTTGTGCAACGAATTTGTATTTTATTAAAAATTCGGAAATATAATGTAATTGAAACCATTTCCAAAATATTAAATTTATTTTATTCTCTGTATTACAGGTAAGTTTTAGAGAAACAACACAGAGTTCCTGCACTGCTAAATGCACTTGAGGACAATAAAGTTAATTATCAAACTCACATATAACGATAAGTAACCATAAAATTCATATATATATAAATATACATGTATACAGCGATAGTTTTCGTATAGCAACAGGCACTCTGAAAATATATAGTAAATGGCTAGTATGAAGTCACGTTGAAAGCGGGTCTTGCAACTTATACATGATCCAAGTGAGCAAGAAAATATTGCTGAACAGAGCAACAACAATACAGAGTGTTTCTGAGCGCGTGCAACGAGCACTCACAAACATAAACACAGAGATACTAGGCATCTATGCATACACACATTCATATATAAGAGAAAAGACAAGTATTAAGCGGAGTACGAGAGTATGAGATGGAAGTGAGAAATATAGATAAGGCGAAGTAGACGCGGCTGGCGTTGGTGATATTACAAAAGTTTTCGCACTCGTAGTCAGGCTAACGGAGCCAAACGTTTTTGGTGGCACCTTGTGGGAATATTTCGCGTGCTGTAATACAAGATTGCACTCTATATACAACTCGTCTTTATATATATATATATATATATATGTGTGTGTGTGTATGTGCATACATATTTTCTATATAGTTACCAACTGTTTACTGTCTTTATTATGGTATCCAGTACAATGCAAATGTGACTTAGACATGCAATGGAGATGTATTGCGCGTAACTGATGGAAACTCGTTTACAAAAGAAGATAGATACGTAGATGATGAAATGTCTATATTGACATGAGGATGCATTTGAACTTGAACGCAGAATTGAATTGGTTCAGACGTGAGTGTATAACAATGTACAGAATTTACAGAATGAAATGAGAATCAAACATGTGCATGTGTGTGTGTATGTGCTGAATTTAGGGAGTAAAATAATTTAAGTTATTTGATAGTGGTGATATTGGATGTATGTAGTAATGCTATATGGTGGTGTTGGTGTGTTACGATGAATAGGTGCAGACTATCAAAAGGCGATACTCGTGCAAACTGCAGTGGCGATAAAAACGATTCGTTTTCGACACGAGATTTAGATCTATATAGTGATATACGTGTATATATATACAAAACATGACAAATACAGTGTACATGATGATAGTGTTTATTTGATTTCATTCCGTTAGCTTCTATTCAACGCATGTCCCGTAACAGTAGTGCCAAACTCATTGAGTGTTACTCCCAATGCTGTGACAATACTTGATAAACAGAAAAAACAGAAAGATAAATCAGAAGTTCAATCTACTTCTATCTTTATATCTATCTTTGTTTTTATATATTATAGTTCATTATATTATGAAAGTATTGCACACATATAATTAAAGTAGGGGATTGATTCAACAGTTTTATCGGAGAATATTATTTTCAGAATTACCTACTAGTGTCGATGATTCAGGTGGATTTTTTATTGATCTGTGGTAAAGCACATTCTCAATTTTTAATTCAACACAAGGTTGCATGCACACGTGAAAACTTGCATAGAGAGCGAAAGAAAGAAAAATATCAAAATGAATTACGCTGAGCTCTTGACGAGTAAAAGACTTATAACAACATTGGAAATGTAATGACTGAGTTTTCGATAATAAATGCATCAGCGATAACAGTGTTTTTGGACGTTTATTATTACATTCATTTTTTACGAACCTTTGAAATCCAAAGATAGAATTGTTCTCATCACTGTTTGCAATAGTATTATTCAAAGTTCGTGAAAATTATGTGGGTCGACTCAGGGAGTTGAAACTGATTTCACAAAAAGTCTCTCAACTTTTGTATTCTGCACTCTAATTTCAATTCCTACCAATTTAGAGATGCTATTGAATGAATAAAAATAGATTGTCTGAAGAATGATCGTTCTATAAACAATAAAAATGCATATTTATAGACATATATAATTTAGTGCTGTGCTCACACGACAATTCTGCTGAAAGATTTTTAAACTGAGAAATTGATCAAGTGTATGAGGTATTGGGAATTGAATGAAAGGATGCCCATGTCAATTTATATATATACAAATGCGACGAACAAATTTAATCTCTCACCCTAGTAAACGACATCCACTAAAGCTATAGATATAGTAAATGGTAGTATGGTTGTAACTATAGGGAATGGGATTACGTTTCGAATTGCGATTTTTCTCTTCATCTTTTCCTAATCCGAATTTCTTTTGGTGCGCGCAATCGAAGTCTCAACTGCTCCACTCTCACGCGGATTTATTACGCAGACTTCTCCAAAAACCATCATCTAAGCTACTCGAGAGAATAAGATCAGTATAATGTACACGTATATACGTTTGTGTGAGTATATACTGTGTAGCTGCGAGTGTGGAAAAGAGGTCTTTGTGCGCGTGGTGCGACCTACTCAATGAAAGGTTCATGGTGGAAAGGCAACGATAAGATGTACACTCATAAGAAGGCAGCATCAAATTGAATTTATCGTCGATACGTCGATGCTGCTATTGAGTTTCAAACGCAATTTGCCATAATATATATAACTATATCTTTTGCTAGCAACACTTGAGCTATTATAAACTAGTGCACTTTCCGATGGTATTATTAATATCATTATTATTATTATTATCATTATCATTAAAAATATATAGTCTCGTAAATAACGATATAGTCTCGTTGGATATATAGGAATTACGCGAACAAAAATTATGAATTAAGTGCCGAAGTTATTTACGAGTAAATAAAATAAGGGCATAAGGGCAAAGCGGATGTTATTTCATCTTTTGTAATATTTTTAAAATATGTTTTCTCGGAGAGGATAAAAAACATTTAATCTGGAATTTAAAAAATATATATTTACATTTATTTCGATTTCTTGTTATGTTTTTTTTTGTCTTGTCAAATGAAAGATATAACAGAGATTATATTTGCGTTGGTGTGTATTCGCACGTATTTATTTATGATCGAGAATACGTGAGCGTGTAATATATATACATACGTATATTTGCGAGTGTATGAAGCCGAAGGAAAACTTTTGCGATTAAACTCTCGGGTAGACTTCGACGCGCTGGTAAATAAATGGTTGGTGCAGGTTACTCTATAATTCTATATACATTTTGTTATACCCCCATACAAATCCATGTACAAATATATATATATATATATATATATATATTTCATAAACTTTTGTGTTCATCGTTATAACGCAATACATTCGTATGTTTTGCTCTTGTATCTGCGTGCATATATTATATATGTATATACACGTGCCTTCAGTGACAAAATTTACGTGAGTGCGCGTAGGAGAATAACAAAACGTAAATGTGAGAAAACTCTTTCAAATATTTCCGACTCTTTTATATACACATTTATATCCGCACCCCTTTCTTTTTCTCCATTCCGTTCTTGAGACGGGAATAAGATCGAGTCAGTTTATGGCATTGGATTATAGTCTTTGCATTTTGCGAATGCCGAAATTCATAGAATAAACTGTACTGTACCTCTAAGTATATGAAATAATATATTCTTTGAACTATGGAATCACTTTAATCTATGTTTAATGTTGTACATTTTTTTAGTTTTAATGATAATATGTTATTTGTTTGTTATGATATTTATAATGCATTACTGCAAATATTTATGATATTTTATATTCAAATATTAAATCAGGTCTTGATATAGTATTTATTATGGAATATATAAATTTTCGCTCAAAAATATTTGACAACTGCAATGTAAAGCTCTAGAGAAATCAGTTTATTGCAGTATTCATCACGAATTTTTAATATATTCTATTGTGTAGTTGAACATTACATCGCATATGTACAAAGCAAAAAATGCCATATCTATATATAGAGTTGTACTCCACATTTTTAGCCTATCCACGATGGCCATTACATGTGTAAACATGAAATGCGAGCTTTCTAACTTTATCTCAATATATTCAGGTGGAATTTAATGGCAAATCAAAAATGTATAATGAATAAAAAAAAACATTAACATACTTTTGCATAAAGTTGTTGGAGTAAAACAGGAAACGAGCTCGGGATACGTGCAGACTTCATACATTATATACACGTTGAATAGTATGTACTCTTGATATATTAGCATACATAAATCTGATAAATTGACGCACAAGCGAAAGACCCAGAGAAATTCATACATATGTACACATATATATATATGTGTGAAGCCACAAATTTCATTTGCGATTTCTCTCTGGCCACATATACGCGTGTCCTTCTACGTTCCACTGCTCCCTCAATGTACTAAAATGTATATAGACGATATCGACTATCGAGATATTACAAAATGCTTCGAACAACAATGCTTAATCAAAAGTGTAATTTTATATTTCCTATAAAAATATTGCTTTGCCAACAAATAACGGTAAAAACACGAAAAAATATATAAATTCTGGACAATTACTGTGAAAATTTTTCAGTCAGCAGCTAAGAAATTGTATATTATTTTTCTATTGAACTAAATATATATTTTATTTTTCATCCTGGACATTTCTAACCCAACCCGATGGTGCATAATAAATAATCCCCGGAGGCCGTATAATACGGTGCTTTATCAATGGCGATGTTCCGGCAACGCTCGAGCTGCACTACTAGTGCACCCTATTAAGGGAGCAAGCCGAAAGGGACAAAGGGAATTTTGTATATGTATATGTATACAGAGGTAAAGATGGAGGCAGAAGTCATATATCTATACTTATGAAAGCTAGTCTATTCCACACGGTCTATTTGATTCGACTGATTCTCTACTATCGTGACACTTCATTTCGGATGATTGGTTACTTCACAAAGTAATTTGACGAAAGAATTCTTTTCTCGATAATACACTCGAAGATGACTTTCGAAGAGAACCCAGTTCGATCGACAAAGCATTCCTATATACACATGATATGGAACGACACATGCTTTGTGTATGTTTTCTTCTACAATATAGAACAATTTTTTAAATTGTATAAGTCAAGATATAAATCATTTTCGGAATTGTTGCAGAAATTATAGGATATTAAGTCGATGTGTGTTAAATGCCACGAAACATGGGCTTTTCTGAATTGAAATTATATACGGGTGAAGTCCGCTATTCTGGCCATTATTATCATCACATGAATAAATTTTTAGTCATACTATCAATAACGCTCTACTGACCATAAAATAGGGGTTTCTCAACCATTAAAAAAAAATATATATGCTATATTGAATTGAAATAAATGATAAGAAATCAAAAGGATTCCATTTTACAAAATAAGAACTATTACTACCATTGATGTTGGTTTTATCATTGTAATTGCTATTATTATTGTTTTTTATAACATTAGTGATCTATATAAGATAGGAAACGACGAAACATGACGCTGAAGAGATTGTTGAAGTGCTCGAGATATATTATATAATATATGTATACATCGCATTCCTATATATGTCAAGTATCATCTGAAGTACTTTCCTCAGTGTATGTACTAAAGTGCATGCTACTGGCAATAACACTCCTACAATCTGTACACGAGCATTCTCAATGTTCAAGCAACCTGAGATATTTGCAGTCATGAAAAGTTAGATACTCTGTTATCTTTAATTATACTAGATGAAGAATTTCACTTCTAGTTATATTATTTTAGTTTCAATAGTATTCATTTATGTTTCGCCAATAAACTCACATCATTCAGCGAGATACAATATAAAAACACTGAAAGCTCTGTTTGTTTAATATTTTTAGGTCATTATCGTAATAGAGTAAAATAGTGAACTTGTGTGAAGTAAACTAAACTTCAATTAATTTTGATATCCTAAATATTTGCAAACAGTCGAATACTATCTCTTATCCGTGCTACCCATACAAATGCTCATCATTTTAATTACCATCAATAACTGGTGAATCCGTCAAAATCAGTTTTTAGCTCGTGTTGCAATAATGAAGTGGATGGATAGTATGCGTGCGTGATAAATAATTCCATCATATTTTAATTGACTGTAAAACGATATCAGGTATTTTTACATTAATTATGTCTTTTTTGATTGAGATTATTTTTGGCTTCTGTGATTGTTTATGATTTTTAATTTGTACGTGAATGCATAATCATCCAGTGTGGTAGACATGGTGAAGGAAAAAACAAACAAAAATATTTATAACCAATCAAACAAATGGAATAGAGACCACAAACATCGAAACTACAAAAGTCGTGGGAATTGTTTTCGATATACATCTGATGGAAATGAATTTTCTCTCTTCATATTTTCTGTCATTTCAATGTACCACACTGCCACTAACTGCGGTGCAATATCGGTCAGACTATCGATTTATCTCGCTTTGATAATTGTATCGACTAAAATTTACTTTGGCAGCAGGTACTCATATTTCGCGAGAACCAACGGACGATTGCATTCTGACACCAGATTCATTCGTTCTCAATTCAATTAGTAAAATTGAGGTGGACAAAAATAATTCAATATTATATTCAAAAAAAAAAAACTAGGAAGAAGTAAAATTAATAAAATTGCCAAAGCTTCTACCAATTTTCGATTAGTACATTGGTTATAATACGAGTCGTGAGATTGTTACCGAAATGAAATACACTATGGACTACATGTGCATATATATATATAT
>CAJUYH010001549.1:0-48020 GCA_910591685.1 Galerucella tenella
ATATATATATATATATATATATATATATATATATAATCAAACTATTACTCTATGTATATGGATATTACATTTATGCTTTAGAATCTCCATCGTCACGTGTCAAATGTGCTGTACACGTTTGGTCATCATTTCATAACCATGACATGGACAACTATTATTATTATTATTATTATTATCAACGCTGTTCATTGTTAATGAACTTCAATCGTTCGCTGTATGTATTATATATATTTATATATAGGTGTGAACTAGATCCGAACAGCTAAATATGTCCATTTGTTGTTATAAAATAATTGACAAATATCTTATTTATATAATTCGGGATTTTTTTATTGACTGCCTTTTTATCTTTCGCTTTAGAAAATGTTGATTGGATTGACACCATAAAAGCATTTATAATTTCATTATATTAATCGTTTGTTGATGTATCGCCATTATCAATGTGAAATTATTGACAAACGCGTTGAATTAAAAATGGTCAATTGACACTGAGATATATGTATATATTTTAATGATTGGTGTGATGGTAATGTTATGTTACCTGTCAATTTTGCGCGCGTATATTCAGGTGACCTCACTGTGATAATGGATTTATCTGTTAGTTGAACGTCCGAATATAGCGTGGGCATCACATATGAACGAATGAACGACGAAATGAACGACAAGATGTACATGTACCAGCAGATATATGTATATATAGATATATGGTCATTGGTTAGTGATGGAAAATTTTACGCCGGTCACAGAGTACAAAGAGACTGGATATAGTCATATGAGAACGACAGTGACACGTTGGAAAATGGTTTGGAGACTATGTATAACGCATGACAGAGAACGAGAGACCACTACCGGAATTACGGATTGTCAATTTCTATCTCCTACGCACATATATCTATCAGGAGCGCGGTTCTCTCCATTCTCGTTTCTATCCCCCTATTTTTTTATATTTTTTATTGCATCATTCCATTCACCCTCCAGCTAGCACATACCGCTTCACCATATCTCTACTATATGAACGTGTATTCCAATAGATTTATGTATAGAGGTGTAGGAAATGTAATTTTTTTTTACTCGCCATGTCACGGTTGCAACCTGTCCACTCATTTACTTTCGAGGCTGCCGAGAAAGTCGTATTGTATCTTCATTATCCTAAACGTAAACTTCACATTTTCAAGTGGTAAACTTATTTTTATTGTATAGGGTCAATCAACTCTGTGGTGTTTCTCATATTATATACAAATATATATTATGTGATTCTTTAGTCTCATTCTTTATATTATTTAATGGGCATTATTTTTTTTTTATGCTTTTGATGATGAGAAAGTCTTTTTGTCATCGAGTTCAAACGAAAAATAAAAACTCGTGAGAAAAGATTTTAATATATGTATATATATATATATATATATATATATGATGGTACTGTTTGGTGTGTACATAGCTATATAAAAGATCGGAGGGAGAGAAATTGGAAGGTCTGTTATTTTTCATATATACTTATATACCGCAATTTCTATGATCTCTGGGAAAAAATTTTCAACGCATTCAGAAAAAAGATATTTTCTTTTTATAGATATATATTTATATATATAGTACTTTTCATGTGTACTATAAATAGAAGCACCTCTTATTCGTGCAATTTTGTTATATATTTCTTGAAAGCGCGCCTTTTTCAAGATGCGGTGGCTTCATGGAATACTTGACCGCACTTTGGCATATAGAATGGAGTTGATACTTGCCAGAGACTGCCAAGTACACGAAGAGAGTTTCACGGAAGTGCGGATATATATTATATATATAGTCAATGGTAAGTTGAGGAAATGAAAATGCTCTGGTACAAATACATATGATATATATTCACGTATGTGTATATTTATGTACACATGCATATATTCAATATGTATCCATAACTTTTGCTACTTTTAAATTGTGAATTTTATTAACATTCTCTATTTCTAATTATCCAAGTGACACCCAGTTTATTCATTGAATTATTTAATATAAACACAAAATTTTATTCTATATATATTTTTGCTTCTATGTTCTATTTAAGCTATTTCTCATTCTTCCTAAATTTTTCTTTTTATTTGTCCCCATGCACATTTTTGTGTATATCAACGTAATTTTTTTTTATACATTCAGTAGCAATCATCGTACATCTACAAAAATTCAGGAAAATAATTCTAATATATATATATATATATATATATGTATAAATATACACATATGAAACAGGAAAATAAAAACAAAACGACAATAAGATAAAGAAAAAAAAAAATGAACTTATATATATATTTTTAACGTCCAAAAGAGTATTCTCTAGAAAATAACCTCGAGGGGCCATTAAGAGGTGTTCTGCTCAATTCCCACGACGGTCGTAGGTCAGATTTGAGTGTGCCCATATTCTATATGTGTATGTGTATATATAAAGGTATGTGTGCGTGCGTGATAAAACTATCGCTTGGTGCCGCGCCGCCACCAAAAGCAGGAAAAGAAAAGGAATCCAAGTTAATTGGTGATTGGATGGTCTGCATATAAAATATCCATGGCGTGAATCTTTTCATAGGAAATGCGGATCATTACATATACGTTTGAACTAATATTTTTCCAATCCATATTGCTCTCGTATACAGATATATATATGTCGTAGTGAGAAAACGAAATTATTATATTTATTTATTACACTCCCTAAAAAATGTTTCACACTTCACTGATAATATTTTTTTTGTTTCTAAAAATATCAGTATAATTATATCTTTTATCAATTAGGTTCCAATAAATAACTTGTGTTTCTACTAATACTGTTAGATTACCTAGTGTACAATTGATATGATTTATTAAATAAATAACTTTACTATCTAAACAATATTATTTCATATTTCACTGAAACAATTTAAGGATTTAATCAAATCACTTATTTTTTTAAGGAAATAACCCTGCAGAATTATTGTTGCAACATCTTCCATAGTTTAGTCAATTAACTATAGATTTGATCAAATTCCACATTTTATTATTTCACCGTGACATATATAAACCTATACAGCAACAATAATGTATAAAATTATGGCAATTTTATACATTTCATATCAAATTATACTGCATATTATTTATTATACTGTAAAAGGTATACGTATAAATACATTTATAAATTTACGGAGATATATATATATATATATATGTTTGTCTGGGCTCTGTTAATTAATAGAGTAGCCACTGGACACCAATTAAGTCTCAGTACTAATGCAATCCCTTCTGTTCCCGCGCCACCACCTGTCGGCTTAAATATGTATAGTGGAAAATGCGCACAGGGCCGGTCCCATTAACAGCCACTGAAAATTATGCACTGAGATTTCTATACTTATATATCTACATATTTGTTTTGTCTCTCTTTCTCATTCTCTCTCGTGGGCGTCGCACGTTATAATATTGTCGTGACACGAATGTGTAAATATATACCTAAAGCTTACGATATCCGTGCACGCATGCACCGGAATATTAAGGATACTTTATGATTTTAATGCCTAACTGTGATTATTGCTATGTATACACGCGTGCGCGAGTTGAAATTGTTCAAGTACCCATGAACGATTACCATTTTTTTCCTCTCACTCTCATTTAAAATATTAACAGTACATTTTCCACTTTTTTCCCCATTTTCCACATCCCCTCATTCAATTAATTTAATGTATTATTCCTGTTACATAACTGTTAATAAAAACTATTATAAAACAACAATAAAAATATAGTAAAATACCGAATAATTTATCATTGCATTTTTCATTTCAACTCTCTGTTTGTTCGTTTGGAATTGAAACGTAAAATAAAAATATAGTGCCAAGAAATATAATACAGTTGAACAGATAGAATAAGAAACAAAGTAAAAGGCATCTGTACATATATCTATATACGAAAAAGCACATAATATTTGCGTGCGCCTTTCATTTCTCTTTTATATTCGTTGAGGAGCGAGTGAAAGAGGTAGAGAGAGGAAGAATGAATGTGCGCGCGGGCGCGCAACGTTTAGCATCACAATCCCTGCAAATTGGTCCGCTCAATTTGAGCGAATTGCCCAAGCAGCGACTCTCGCGGAGCATATATACATGTATACATATATGGTACAACTAGATGCCAGAGGGAAAAAGCACAGACCGTCGCGCGCGCGGCGTTGTCGTTCGCGCTCGTTTTCAATTCTCCAACCGAACTCTCGGCCCCGTTGGTTTAATCCACCTATCCACCCTCATACACTATATATATGGAAATAGCGAGGGTGCAGATGAGAGTAGTGCATGTATATAACGTGTGTGTGCGTGTGTATAGTTGGCTATAGTCACGTCCCTTTATCCAGAATATTGCCAGTGCGCAACATTGCACTCGTATATATATTTTCCACCAACATATTCTCCTTCTCTCTCAACTTTTGCCATCCTTTATTTTATCGTCATGACGTCGTCACCCATTACACAATAAACTTTTTCAACACATATTTACATATATATATATATATATATATATATTGATAAACAAAACAAGAGTGGCGACGTGAAAATACAGAAAAATGAAAATGCAGCTAAAGTTTCACTTGTAAAATTGTATGACTTCAACGCGATATATATTTATATGTACAACTATATATACATACATATACATATATAATATGTGCGAAAGTTCAACAGATGTACCATAAATCTGTTGCATTGGATTCTCGAATGTTATATAGTGAGAAAGAAAAACATTTTTGCAGCAATATTTATCTTTAGACGGATGAAACGTGCCAGGACTTGTACAAATTGTATTTGAACGTTTGCACTGTCACGTGACACCAGTTGTGCTCAAAATTTTCACTAATATTTTTTCGCATGTTATGTATCTGCATATATTTGTTTACATACATGAGAATAATTGATTGATATTACCCTGAACTGCGCCATTACCCTGAATACACTTATGCAACTACATGCACTAATATAATACTGATACAGTATAATATGTGTTTCATCAAAGTGAATATATGATTGTGGCAAATGAAATTGAACGCTCAACATATCGTGGTGATGCCACAGATTAACTGTGTAAAACGTCACGTAACGAGCCGCATAATTGCACTGTCTCAATGAAAGCGACACTAGAGGCTTCCACCAGAACAACCATATACATGTGCAGCACCAAGCACCATCAATGATTTTCCATGGAAATACTGCCCGAAAACCATTCGCTAAGCATGGATTCATGTATGTTACACTATAAATGTATACATGTATATATATGTGAGATTAAGTGCACACCAAAGTTCACCGTATATACAACCACTGATTAGCATCGCGTCCCACCACAGGATTAATTCACATTTACTTTGACAAAGTCTACACACCATTAGACTAATTGTATATATATGTATATATTCTAAAGTGCTGTGGTATATATTACTATTCATGAATGATTCATTAATAATCGAAATCTATATGCCTCTGTGATAATATATATAATTTTACATATCGTCAACGCAGTTAATAAGCAAAATATATGTATATCTATTGAATAATACAAAATCATATTATTTACACTGTCATTTTTAATTTCAATCGCGAATATCATTATCAAATTTAATAAATAAAACTCACAGACATTTTATCATTGTGAATAACGTGAAAAGAAAAAGAGAAATGTGTGTACACTCATTTCCCCAACACAACTTTTCCGATTTAAACGAAATTTATTTATACAGTACATTGCATCGATCAAATATCAATTTATTAAACCAATACAAAATTTATTCATATATACATCAATTGTCACGTATTATATTCATAATGGCTTTATTATTAATTTATTATATATAAACTGCCATCATTATATACCGCCAGCAAAACACATCTTTATCTACCTGCTATCCTGCAGATTCACGAACCAACTTGAGGGGAAATTAATTGCAATAACGATCGATCAGAAATTCCACAGTTCTAGTGACCCTCTTATGCGTTCATTCTGGCGTACCGCCCGCCAGTCCCTTCTCGTTCTTTTTCCCTTCCTCACACCTTCCTCCCAGCCATCGTTCAATATATATATATATATATATATACATAATACTCTGTTTATCCGGCGGTATACATGTACGTATATATCATCACTGGCCAATATTCCACAGTGGTGTTCGTTTAGAATAATAAGTACGCACGTGCAAGAGAGTTCACGTATATCGATTACACAGGTCCGCGCGTACATTGGTATATTGTATACTATTGAGAAACTATAGAGAGACTCTCGGTAATGCGGTTTTAGTTTGCCGACCTAACCTACTAATTTCGCGCGCGCCACGTGACACGCCTGTCAACGAATACATTCAATATATATATATGTACATAATAGATACGTACACCTATAAAATATATACAAGTATATGTATGTAGACTATAAAAAAGCAATGAATATATAGAAAAAAAAAATCTACCCTGGACATAATCGAATTTTTTATGCAAGGTCACGTTGAAATGTCTGACGATGTGCTCTACTAGATTACATCGATAGTATATCGACGTTTCTACGTACGTAGAAAAATAAAATAATATATTACCTATGTTCGTTTCTCTGTCTTTTTCTTCTTGTCTCTTTCTCTCTCTCTTTCTCTCGTCTCATTTCAACTGATAAAGAATATTATCTGCTTCATATAGACTATTGTATCGTTAAAGAGAAAGGGAGGGAAAAGGGAAGGAGAAAAATGCGTGAGAGGGCGAAAGTTATTTTCAAATTATCTCTTTCTCTTGCATGGAGAATTTTTTTATATCGTTTTTTTTTCTCCTTTTCCCCTGGTTCTTCATTCTTTTTCATTCCCTAATGTTTGATCGACACAGATGGGCTTGAGATGGGCGTCGAACGAATCGACAGTCATTAATCACTCGTCGACCAAGCGCTCGTTATTAATCTCTGTATATACATATAGCACATGAAAATAAATATATATAAGTATATTCGTATAAGGCAGTTATGTACAAACGAGAATTTCCAACGCACATTTGTTGAATATATCTACCTGATAGCTAATTAGCGCGATCGCTTGAGCTTCTTTGTCCCTCATCTTCTTCACATCTGTGTGCGAGGGGTTCGAGATCATTTGAGAATCTTCTCGCGGATTTTTGGTATATACAACGAAGTCTGAGGTTTATTGTAACTTATATAAGAACGAAACTCTCGGTAGCATAAACGAAAACTTGCTATCAAGCAAGAAAGTTCACTGGTGGTGTTCATCGTACCGGGAGCATTTTCCAAGTTCTATATATAGTTAATGTACAATCAAGCAGCTTGGATGAATGTTATAATAATGCTATATAATAGTGGCAAAGGATACTATGTATATTATATAGTTTCACGCTAATATACATATGGTCTTATAATCTTTCATCACCTGCATCTATATATCTTCCCCTATGTTCTTTATAATCTCTGCTCTTATTGTATGATAAATTTAATTACTCTGTTACAAACTTATACAGAGAAAAAAAACTTATATGAAACATTGGAAAATGCTAAATGTTTATTAATTTTTGTAGTCATTTTTATAATGTTAACGTAGCGTTTTTTTTTCCGCTGACAAATTACTTTTCAATTTATACATTGTAATATTTCGTGAAAATTGTTCTAGAAGCGCATTGCGTCTTTGCGTTACATTTTAAAATTGGAAATATAATTTTCAAGACTGTATGCATGAAATGTTTTATATTTTCTTTTTTTCTTTTATCGCCTCATATATTAGTCTTTCAACGCGGAATAAAATGGACGCAGTGTTGTGAATAAAAATAATCTATAAGCATTTCAATTGACATGTCTCAATTCGTGAACCCATATACACCCACTGACAAAAAAAAAAGGGGTTTTTCTGAAATAGAGTAAGTAAAGCAGCTCTAGCAGCTGGCATCAAATAATTCAATACAATATATGTATATATCGTGAAAGATTTAAAAATTCTGAACATGTCAAAAATGAAATTGGAGACTGCACTTTAAGGGCAAATGAGAGTGGGGACGAAAGGCGTTGGCGGACGAGAACCACCGGCAGATGGTTTTAAGGTGCAAAGGTGCGTCCTTTAGTGTATACATATATACAGTCACGCATCCTATGTAGGCATATATATCTATAAACATATATATATATATAATGAACAGATCGGAAACAAGCGGCAATCGGGAATAGAGCAACGAAGAGAAGAAACGCCAGACACCTGCTTAGCTCTCTAGCAAATGGTCGAGACGAAGTGTGCGAGAGCCCTTTCGCATTAGATGCACCGAGTCGGAAACATTTTTTTTTTAGGTATACAAGAGCTATCTGTTTCATAGCAATTTTCCATCACCACTTTATACCATACTCCAAGTCGTTGCTTTTTAAAGTAAAAACAAGTACACATCGATACATTTATATATACATACCCACAAGTAAATATATATATATATAACTATAACTATATTTGTAAAAGTGTAAATATATATAAGTCTCATCCAGAGAGCATCAGTGGCAACGGTGAGGCAGGAAGAAAATTACCTCGTACGGCGAAGGCCGTCAAACGTCCCTTCTATAAGACCGTACGCTTTTTTTTTTTTTTTTTACATCTCTTCTTTTTTTTACTGCGAAGCGGACTAACGGCCCTCCGAATGCCACGCCATATGTCGATTCGACAGGGACAGGGGATTATTTTCTCTCGTGCTATGCCCGTGTGTGCTACTACTGGTGGACTGCCGCGCCTAGACTGCAATGCCACACCATCTCATACAGTCTCTAGACTACTTTTCTATTCTGATACCTCCGAAAGTGCCTGTCGATCGCAGTCGTATTGCGGAAAAGTCTTCCAATGACAACACAACGATCCAGAATACACTATATATATATATATATATATATAATATATACTTATGTACTCCTGTTATCTCTCCCTTGTTTGTTCCCCTTCGCCACCACTCATTTCTATATATAGGTATATATATATATATATATATATATTATAATAATACTCGTCCAGACTTTCAAAAGCCTGCGCCGATGTATGATAATGCATTATTTACATGCGATCCGAAGCTCTCGGACTATACACGAGGGACGGCAGGTGCTCTCTCGACTCGGCTGCAGAATTATGCCTCTTCTCCCTGATATATTACTCTCGCTTCACTCCCCCCTTGCAGCCGCCCGCCCGTTGCCCTTTACCTACTACTGGAAAGTTGCACGAGCCCCGCATTTTATATTTACTATATGGTATATACTTTTGCTACAGATTATTCTATTTTTTTTTTTTGTTATTATTTATTTTTTTTCCTTTCATTTTTTTTTTCTGATTCTAATGGGTACAAATGCACACACAGATAATCCGCTTCCATTTTTTTTCCTTTAATATACGCATCGTTGAATCGCACACGTATATTAGATTTGAATTTGAATGGAATATTGTCAGTTGAAAGTGAAAGAAGAGAGATTAAATGAAATTCAATCATCAGACAGACAGAAAGATATCGGTAGGCAAGACAAAAAAAAAGAGGGGAATCTTGATTTGTAATCGAGTCGGTTGGAACGCGAAACTGCTAATTATTATCTGCACGTTTCGCTCTTTAACTCTGGTGCGATTCTGCGAATATATATATATATATTGAGGAAAGATCTTTAATTTCTCCATCGACTTGATTGCGGTTGCACCTGCCAATCGCTGACGCAATTCAGGTGAGGTAAAGTAAGCACATTCTCATCTCTCGTGTTTCGTATATAAATATATACAGTGAAAGTAAAATAGAACAGCATCTAAACATTTGCACCAAGTAAAAAAACAAGAAACAAAAAATTTTCCTGCCAAAAAAATACCTGCCGACTGTACAGGTACGAGGAAAAAAAAAAAAAAAAAGAAAAAGATACATACATTTATAGTGAAACCAACGCTAATTCGTGAAACAAAAAATGAGGCGAGAAATCCTAAATAGGACGATGGGCATATATAAATTTTTTGAGAGGTATAAAAATGTATGCGCCTGTGCAATTCTACTGACAATGTATTCATATGTATGTATGTGGTGTGTGCGTGCATACAGTAAAACGGAAAAACGGTCGGTGGTCCCTACGGAACGTGCGTCCCGCTCAACCTAACCGAAGAACCACCTGCCGCAAGGGATCAGAAGGGGCCACGCAAACCGTCGTTTTTTTTCCTCGACACTATTTCTTCTCTCTCGCAAGTATAGTTATAAGGTTTTCGGCGGTACGCCGTCGCCAGTTTAGTTAGCATCTCTTTCTTTTTCTCTCATATCGTAATCCCCACTGCCTTTCAACTGAGGAAACGACGATTCTCTCTGTTCGTATTATATGTCCCTACCATCATCGCCGCCACTGCCGCCATCACCACCACCACCACCACCACCACCGTCTCCACTTCTCTCAGTATGGACACCCCACCACGACGAAACGCTAGAGGTATACGCTGACTCGGCGCGCAGCACGATGTGTACGGCCAAGAGGGGTGGAGAAAAAAAAAATGGGGAACCCATACGGTGGGGGGTTTACTGCCTACGCGTCCCAACGTTCAGTTGCCGTGCGACCGTTGAATGGCGCGCTTGTTAATTTTGTGAGGTGGTGTTAAATCTCTGTATGATCATTTAACATACTCGTTTATTTATTTTTTTTCTCTTTGTAATATTTCGCGCCAAGAATACTCTCGCTCACGGCGTCGTCGAATAGTATATGCAACGTATGTGAGAAGAGTGTGTCGTCAGTGACATAGAGCAACAGAGGATGAAAAAAAAGTTAATTGGAGAAAAACGAAAAATTATATATATTTCTACGGTTATTGTTTTTATTTAATTTTTTTTTTGTGCAATTTATTGTTTTGTTTATGATTACATTTTTGCTGGTTTGTGTTTATATTTGCAGTGAATTCAATTTAGTATTTAAATATATTGAAACGATCACGCAAAATAAATTGAATTAAATTAAATAAGTAATTAATTTTCAACAATTCAACACCTGGGATTTTATAAAATAAATAATTAACAAATTCATTTTTATACCAATTAATTATTTCATGGAGTAGACAAGACAGTGTGTTTTTATTTTTTATTTCTGTCGTAAATTTGATACTACAAATAATTGTGTGGATTTATTTCGTGCAAATGAAATAGTGAAAAACGTAAAAAAATCTTGTAAATTTTGTTTTTGCAAGTCCTTTGGATTTTATGTGCCAAAAATTTATCACGTGCATCAATTTTATTGTGTTATATTTTTGTGTGAGTGGGAAAATAAAGGAAAATTTTTATTTCAAAAAATTGTGCATACACACTAATCTATAGTTTGGAAAACAAAAATGAAATAAAAATCGTGAGAGATTTCGACGAATATTTGTCAACGTGTTGTGGTATATAGAATAAACGAGATATAGCAACGGAAATGTTACAAAGCTCGCGGTGAGATTTGGGGTTGGTATTCACAAACTCGAACATACTGGTTTAAAAGCGTGTGTTTGGTCAACTCGTGTGCGAGTGAGTGAGCGTTCAACCCTATCATACATTTTCAACCCTCGCTTGTGGGCTGATAATATTTATTTTCCACCTGCCCACCAATCTGAATTTCACCAACGTGGATGAGGAGTAATCGCGATTATTCCTGACAATATGGATAGGCGATTGCACTTTCGCACCATGCGATCACTCAGGATAAACCTACTGATCTCGCTCCTTTTTACTGGTGAGTAAAATATTATTTTAACAGATGCCAGATTCAACAAAAAAGAATACTGCAAAAAGTCACAATGGAAAAAAATAGATTGAGGAATTGTGATAAAAATTTGGCTGCTACGATAAGTGTTTTTTATTGGACGCTACAGCCATCCCACTTAATCCATATTCATGCACGGTGAAAATTAAATACAAGTGATTTATACAAATCAACATCGTAAAATGGCTATTTTTGGTTTCAATCATCATTAATATTATATATATATTTATGTATATATAATAATCCATACTTTTTCAAATATTGCTGCTATATTGCATACTACTGAGACTATCCTCAATACTAATTGTATAAAATAATCCATGAATACTATACAATATACTGATTAAATTATAGCAAAAGTGTCGATGTGGCATTCATAAAATTTATCGTATCATATAGTGCCGCTATATCAAAATTGTGGTGAATGGTTAACGGTTAATATTTTGTATTGAATAGTGAATATATTAACTCAGTGAACACTCGATTTCCTGTACGTGTAATAAATCGCATGGTTATTTAATGGCCGCTGTCACAAAATCACTAAATTCTATAGGAACCATAGCCAAAACTTATATCAATTACAATTTTATATTCTCCTCATGATAATGAGAAACTTGAAAAACACGTTATTTCAGTCAAGAGAAGCAGATATTACAAATGGTCATTATATTAATAGCCGTATATATATATATATATATACGTACATATAATATAGATACCTACCTATAGCAACATTCATACACATATTTATGGTGATTTAGTTGTCTTGACAATTGTGTAATTACCAGAACAAATGATGTCACGCGCATAACAATATCCAACACATCATACCACTATTGAACATTGTATTAATAATATTACAAATATGTAATTATTACAATGGACATCATTGAAGTGTAACGAAAATACATCAAAATATATATATATGTAATGAAATAGCACATTGTATAGTCTTGAACTTTGTGATATACATTACAATTTATGAAACATGATAATACAGACGTTGGCAAGAGTTTTTAAAGTTTACGATATAATATCGACATATATTCGCATAAAATCGATTGTAAGCATTACAAATCAAGGTCGTGAAAGTTGCCTGAGTGTCGATGCAGAGCAGTTGAGCGTGTTTATGTCAGAACACGAGAGAGGGAAGAGAGAGAGAGAGAAACACAAACATATCAAAGGTATCGTGGTCTATACGTGCGATTGGCATTGCTCACGTACATGGCCAACAGGGCAATATACCAAACTGCTCTGGACGTGTAACGTGAGAGCCAGAATTGCAATGTGAGAGACGCCGATAGGTGTATAGTTGCTGATGGTTACCCAAAACTATTCTGCACACATACATATATATATATATATGGTATGCAATGACGTGGGCGAATTGGTTTCAAGTGTAAACGAAGTGGTTTTTCACTACTCCCTCGACTAATTTCATTTTGCAAAACAGCAGTGTACATTAGTATTCGTAAATGCTCTCAAGTGAAATCGTATTCAACACCAAAACTTCCACTGCATATATTCACATGTGAAAATTAATTGCAAAATTTTATATATATATTGGTATATTAAGGTACATATGAAAATTTTCGTTAAGATAAATGTCTACTACGGTTTATTGCTCGTTCCTGCCACTGGTATTTACTGAAGGTCGTAAAGAGACTTGAGAAGCGCCAATGGTATCTGCAGTCTTCGTATTTTCTCACTTATATATATATATATATATATATATATATATATATAAATGTAATTTAGAGACGTATGTATAGCCAATGGAGAGAGAAGACTATTATCTGCTATATACACATATAGTACATTATTCTACACAAAGGGCCCATTATTACACGTGTGTGTCCCACGAAAATTATTCTAGTCAAGAGCAAACTACAAAGCAACTAACCACATTGGACCCATCACGCTGACATTAACATGCTATGTGTATGCAAACATGTATGTTCATGTATGATAGAACTGCAGAGAAGGTGTGTGTTTCTCAAATATCATTTTCTACACACCATATATATTTATTAAATCATTAAAATCATGGTAGATTCTAACTGGCACTTTGTCAACACATGTTTGCCTTTATTTTATTTTACATTTGCTTTATTTCTTCCTCACGGAAATGGTTTTTTTTTAGCGCCCGGGGAAGTAGTAATTTTCAAATTGAACATTGAACGAACGTATATAATTCAAATCAAGCCCCACTTTATTGTCAAATATATAAAAAATATACATCTATATATACTCACTGTTTATTGTTCCATTATATATGTATTTACACTTGTAAATGACAATTTGAAATAAATGTGCAGTAAAAGTCCACAATGAAATTTCCAAAGGGATATTTGAATAATGAGACATGTAAATTGAATTTATATTTATCTCACAGTATAATTTTCATCGAAAATTCTCATTGACATGCTCGAGAGATTCAAATATGATTCATTTCCGCATCAGTATCTGGAATAATACTCCTTATTATTCATATACTTTATCATCATCGTGTGACTAGTGCTATTCCGTCAAATCTGATCACGTGATTCCAATGATAGTATTAGAATTAATTAATACATATATTATATAATAGTTGTAATATTAAATAAAAGTCAGAGATTTTATATTCCTTTCAATTTTTTTGTCTGTTCGATGTTGGTTGACGTGAATTAATTATTGCCAATACATTGTCCGCATGTCAATAATAAATGTTACACTCTCCACTACATTATTTCTTCATACCTTTTCCTCTCTCTACATAGTGACATATATATATATATATATATATATATATACATGTATACTTTTATTACCATAATATGGTGGTACATATAATGACAACTAACGCGCAGTCTGCTGAATCCATAAAATTTTCCAACTATATAGCATACTATTGTAACATTGCAAAATCACGAGGCCTCATTCTGTTAGTCAGTTTTGTGAAATAATTAATTTTCCATATACTTTTATTTTCCCACTTTTTTTCCGTCCATATATTTCTTTGTTTTTCTCCCTGCCCGTTTCCCTCACTCTCACTCTATATAAATGTCATTAACATCATTATTGCATCGACGAGTGTTGCACAATAGTCCCAACAATTAATATCCGATGATGACACATTCGTTTCATAAATATACTTTGAATAAACTCACCATCATTCTCATTTCTCTTTATTAAAATGAAAAAGAATTACAATGAATAATTACAGCAATGTATATATTACTTAATAAAAAAATAATACTAATATATTTTTCAATATACAGCAGGGGAATAAAATTTTTTAATTCACTTTTAATATAGTCTCTCCCAATCACGTTTTATGGAATTTCAGCGCTTGAAATACCGTATAAATATTTTATCGTTTATGGTATATACATATATATATATATATATATATATATACAAGTTTGGCGAGGTAAATGGGAACAGCAATCACTGTAGTACACAGTAGAGCACACGAAGTAGAGAGACCGAGAGATATAAAGAGTACACAACGTCATTTCTATATTATGTAACGTTTCTCGCATCAAGAAACACAAACTATATTGCTAAAACTAACTACATTGTGCCATTCTTGATAGGGAATTTTCAACTGTCACTTTCCTACAAATTCGAATACAAACATGTGCTTTTTATTGTGGAACCAAAAAATAATAGTTATGTTACCAATTTTGTTGTCGCTTCTCTGCAATTTTCATTGGCTACAGTAAATAATTTATAGTATAATTTGCGTTCAAATTTGTTTATCTATTGTATTTAACTGTTACATTTACTTATATTTGATAAAGAAAAATTCTAGACATTCTTTAATTTCTAGTATGTTTAAATCTATCTTGATAAATCTACTTGAATACAATAAAAAATGATACAAATATTGTGAATAACAAAAAAATTCATACATATACATATTTAAATAAACATATATACGAGATGTATTAACAGTGCAATTACCACACACACTATATACCTTTTGTAATTTTCCTCAGTCAAATGTCACTTTGCCTTCACACATACACACTCACGCACAGACACACACATATGTACATAAATTCTTTGTGCAAGTTTGCACAACGTTAATACTCTTTGAAAGGAGAAAAACGACGTGTAAAGGAACGAAAGAAAAACCAAAAATAATAAAAAAATTGTGAAAGTGAGTAAATAAAAAGTGCATGGATGAACGACGAGTATTTTTCCCCAAGTCACGTTTATATATATATATGAAGTGTGTCCCATCGAAGGAAAAATGTGAGTTTTCCGTTTCCTGGACACTCTCGGGTGCCTCATCTAGCCGAGCTTGCTGGAGTTAAAAGATCCCATTGGGATGAACGACGAATGCGCACCCACATACACATACACACACACAGCTATTTACTAGCTACTAGTGGCTATGTGTGTGCAACTCCTTTACAGGACTCAGTGAGTAGTGTCGCAAGCACCTAAGAAGTGAGACCAACCGAAAGATTGCAACCAAGTGATAGAGAAAAAAAAAAGAAAAAAGAAGAAAACGACCATCAGCCACATGCTCGGGAAAACAAATGAAAACGATCCTCACCAAGAATAGCCGTAATTTTTTAAGACAATTCTTATCACACTTTTAGAATCGCAGTAATGGTTATTCATTTATATATTGAATCACATCAATTCAACATTACCATGAATGTTATGTGGACAAGTCCACGAGTTTAATGTAATCTGCTTGTTTAAATTGTTACGACATCTAATACCTCACTTCTGAGACGTATATAAACGCAATGAATATCAAAACATACCACGAATATAATAAAACTGAGTTAACTTGTGTTAATGATATGAAACTCATTGGTTACATTTTTTTCTTAGTAACGTGCATAACTTTGTTCGCAACACCTAAATCATATGATGAAGACAACGCAGCTAATCTACACTGCATGCACAACACAGTCGCGAATAAGCCTGCTGAGGACAATTGATCGTACGTTCGTGCCAAAAACCAACAACCATTTCATACATACCCACACCAACACACACACACACACACATTATATACATCGCATACCCCAAGAGGGTATAAGTGAGTGCCGAATGTGCGCGCGTTTCTACGATAAATTAATTTCCCAACGGTGTAAATCTGACGCGTCAGAGCTCACGTACGAGTGCTATATACACTTTGAGAGTTAGTGGTAGCAAGAAATGGGGCTTTGCAATGCAAACACCTCCAATAATATTCGACCTATCTGTTTCTCCACTATTTCTTACCTAATCTCTATCTCTCTCATTTCACTACTGCCTCCATCTAATTTGCTCTTTATTCACGTTCGATTCCTCCATCTTTTTGTAACAATTTCGCATATAGATGCATATAAATAAGAAATACCGTTATAGTTCAATCAATATAACTCTATTTAGGTCCATAATGGCAAAAAAAAGTCGATAAGACCACGAAGTAAGTATATTAGAGTGCGAGAGATAGAGAAAGAGAGAGAATAAGAAAGAGTAAGGTGAACGAATGAGTACAAAAGCAAAGGGTAAAACTGCGCGTCACAAGCCTAGAGGAGCATGTACGTATACAAGTATAAAAGTACTTTTATATATATATATGATTGCGACCTGGCGCTTGGCACGCTACAACGATTCAACGACCGGCCCGCGCGACACCAACGTGCAATACCGCACACTAATACACATTCATGTTGGTATATATAACAGCCGGTATATAAACACATTTAAAGTAACCATAGAACGTGCGCACGAGAGACACTCGTCGTGGCTGCATGTACCTATACCCTTCTCTTTTACTTTCGGATAAATACCAATGCGAACGCCGCAGTGTACGCAAATGGCGTGTGTTCTATACAAGTATATGTATATGTTTAAATATAAGTATAAGTAGATGTATGGAATATACGTCTTTGACGCGTACGCTTCGAATGACGTGGACGGCTTATAGACACGAAGACTTTGGCTTATTTATTTATATATATATATATATATATATATATATATACTTTTTTTTTTGTTTATTAAAAGTATGTGCGCTGTCGTGTTCTCGTTAGTAACTCAGCACAGATGTGAACACACACATAAATACATATGTATATTATATGTATATGCGTCCATGAGCATATACCGCCTGGATAAATAACGCGGAGTATTTTTTTTTACGACATATTTTTCTGTTTAAAAATAGACTGCTTACAATACTGAAGCATGGGTGTCGACGCGAATAATCCCGAAGCAGCAATTGAACATTATTTTTTTTTGTTCTTTACGATATTAGGTAGATGTAGACCGATGAAGAGTTATAAATTTTATAATAAATTGTAATACATAATCAACATTAACGACCCAATATACAATTATTTCACCGAAATTTACCACATATGTACAATTGTCGTAAATACTCAGTTGGTATATGAATAAATTTGGTATTCTCTTTCGCAATATGAGGAAAAAGAAGGCAAAAATAAAAAAGAAACAAACGCGACAAAATGAAGGGAAAAAAAACGAGTGAGAGAAATAAAAATAGACGAATGGTGGAACCGAATTGAATATACTAACATTTGATTTTACAATTATTCCATTTTATTATTCATCAGTATAAAAGGAAATAAAACAATGAATTAACGTACACGCTCCAGAGAATAAGAGAAAGTAATGATTTAACAATCGGCAAAATAAACAAAAGAGATGTAATAAAAACGCAAAAAATAGATAAATAAAAAAAATATTAAGGTATTAAATAAAATTCAATAAAAAAATTTAAAAAATTAAAAAATTCAATAAAAGCGTAGGACGGCTTTAGAGCAGCAACTATTATGGCGTGACATAGAGGCTCGCGCGTTGAGTCGGGAGATTGCGCGGAACGGATTCATTGCTCCTCGATTGAACCGTTCGTCTGACAATGAACGTAATAAATAGACAGAGAGAAAATAGATAGAGATTAAGCGAATGAGATGGGAAGGCGAGAGGAAGAGAGAGACATACAGCGGTAAAAGCATGTGAGGTAGGAAGAGGTGGTGGTAAGGCCTCGATCAAACTGAGGAATCGAATGTGCGCTCATATCACCGTTATACGACCCAATGTCGACCCACATCCAACCCATCGGTACAAACGTCCACGCGCATTTTCCACGAATCACCGGTCATTCGATGGCATGTGTGGCCAATAGTCCAAACGTATGTACTTCGTTTTACAGTATACGCATGTATAGATACAAATACACATATACGCACAATAAATTGAAATCCGTGGCAATTTCATGTTAACGATCGCGTTAAAATCTAACGTAACTTAATTGACATATATACATGCCTATACATTTTACTCGTGGTATTTATTGCATCTATATTTGAAGGATATAGCAGAACTGAATGGTGTACATTATATTTTTATGAAGGTGCATTGTTTATAAAACTGCTTCATAAATGAAATTTGAGGAAACATTTATCGTCTTACACGCAGTTTTACTTGAGAGTTGTCTCATGTTACCCCTTTATTCTCATAGATTTATTGCACCATCTGTCGTATTTTATATCTGTATACTTTGGTCTAAATACAAATGTCAGGTATATATGTCCGTAGAAATAACATGAAATCATTTTCGTGGTGTTGGAAATTTTATATTATGTTGGTAATTTGAATAGGATATGAATGTTGTTTAGTTCTTTTTTTTTTTTGGTTTAAAATAAAAGTTCGTTGTATGTAAATGTCATAACCGTAACGATTAATCGCTCTCTCGACATTCACGTATATTGCGTACAGATTGGAAAATTTTTTTTGGCCCCGCAACTACCACGATCACACGGTGTATATTGAATATGGACAAGAAGTCACATTTTAGAACTCGTGGAAACACATTTTAATCTCGACGCATACATTTACATTTCAGCAAATACCAATACATTATTTTTATCTCATCGTCACAACTTCATGATTATAAATAGGCTGAAAATTTGCCACAATTTGCCAATTTAAATTCTCAACTGTCACAATAATGTTTCTGTTACGACATAATAAAAGGTAGAAAAATAAAATATAACATCATCATCTTAAAATAGAGGATAAAATTAATCGCCAGTATTTGTTTTTCTATATAAACATTGTAAATTGAAACAATTTGATGACTTGTGTTAAAGACGCACATGCACACAAACACATATATATATATGTATATATATGGTTAATGCGCGATAAAAATAGCCAATTGCACTCTTTGGCCTTTCTACGATACAAAGGAGGAAGGATAATAACATCCAAGTGCGCTATAAAAAGTACTATAGTATATCCGTCAATTTTACTTTGGGCTCGAGAAGCAGAACATCACGCGCGAACATATTACCTATATATATATGTATATATGTATATATGTATATGTATATGGGTCATCGTATGGCTTCGAATAAGTAAGGTCTTTTACTATCTACTTCCACACCTCTACTTCTCTCTATATATATGTATATATCCAGTTCTTTTACCCTTTTCTTCAATATGTCTCATCTGCTTCATCGTATATAACGACATCGCTTGTTCATCCAAGCGTCCTGTCCTCTCATGCAGCATTCGACAACCAGCTTCTCCGCCTCGTTTGACAACGCGATCTCAATACATCTATATATATAAACGCAAGAGTTTTCATCTGCCGTTTTGAAGATCGTTTACGAAAGATCCACGGTTTTGCTGATTATAATTCAATTTCTTATATACAAACGACACGACAACGACAAAGACGATGACGTCGCATAACGAGAACCAGGTCGAGATAAGAGTAACGCCGATAAAAACTGTGAAAAGAGTAGCATCATCATTGCCATACACTTTACGATTTGCATTTATATTCCTACAAATTATTTGCTGTACAAACTAAACGATAACGACCAAGTGACATTAAATGTATACATAATTGTTAGATTCAGTCGAGTTGAAAATTACCCTATAATCAGTTATCGTAAATGTCGTCTGTATATATATAAATAAATGATTTCACGGGTGGGTAGTTTAACTTCATAATGAACCGTAATTCATCACTAATAATTATTAATAAATTTTGTCCGAGCATGTCATTTTGTTTATAGCATTGATCTGTTGGAATGATACGTTTAATTGTCAGATCGGGTAGTAGCGTACGATGGGGTAAATGTACGAAGGAGAGGTGCGAAATTAATCGGTGTATATGTATATATGTGAGTTGTTAAACTGCTATCGTGCCACCACGAAATGGCTGTGTAATTGATATCTAATACATAAACATATTTTTATCTATCGTTGTATGTATAGAAACATGAGAATTAGACGTATAAATATATTTAATGTATGTTAATTTGCCGTGTTTCAGCTCTGTCACAAGTGCAGGCAGCCGAGGAGACTCAAGTTGACACGAAAGAGGGGTCAACAGTTCTATTGAAATGTCGATTTGAGCCAGTACGTGAAAATGCAACGTGTTTTTGGTTAACTCACGCCAACAATGATCATGACAATGCGGCAATTGATGATAAACCATTAGCGCTCAATTATCGTGTGCGAATGGATCTTTCACAAGGAATTTATGACTTACAAATATTAAATGTCTCATATGAACACGATAACGGAAAATATGAGTGTCGTATTAAAGTTAGTGGCAGTGGTGTGAATCTTTATCATAAAAATGTTACGCTAACGGTATTACGTGCGCCAGGACCACCGTCCATTTTACCAACATCAACGCCAGCAACTGAGGGTAAACGCCTTGAACTTCATTGTAATACAAATGGCGGTAGTCCTGAACCCGAAGTTAAATGGTATCGCGGCTACAGCCATCAACTATTGTACAGTGGACGAACATTAATGTTGGAACCGACTCGTGACGATGACGGTGCTGTTTATCGTTGTGTCGTGCGCAATCGTGCAATGCCCGATGGTAAAACACTCAATGCGAATGTTACACTGAGTGTCAATTATTTTCCACGTGTTTCTGTGGGTCCAGAAAATCCACTGAAGGTCGAGGCAAATACACGTGCTGTGCTTCGTTGCAATGTCGATTCAAAACCGCCGGTTAACATGGTACGTTGGATGAAAGACGGAAGGTTTGTCGCCACCAATTTGGAACATTCAATTGGACGTGTGACATTAGAGGATGCCGGAAAATATACGTGTTCCGCTGACAATTCACTTGGTCGTAGTGGTGATGCTTCACTTTTACTTGACGTTTTGTATCCACCGACTGTTGCTATTGAAGGTGATACATATCGTGTTGCTGAAGTAGAGGATCCCGTGACTGTTCATTGCAATGTTTCCTCAAATCCACCGCCATCAGTGATCGAATGGTTGCGCGAAGGACGCCCGGAATTTCGTCAATCCGGATCAATATTGCGTTTGAGTCGTGTGACTGCTGACCATGCCGGAAATTATACTTGTCGGGCACTCAATACAATTCATCCTAGTGGTGGAGAGCCTACAAATTATTCAGCAGTTGCACCGGTTACTATTCGTATACGTCACAAGCCAGGACCAGCAAGAATTACACCTGATTCACCAGTAGCAGTTGAAAATTCACGCGTTATTCTTGCGTGTATGGCAAGTCCTGCTGGATTTCCCGAAACACAATACAAATGGTGGAAGGAAAGTGAGGACGGTAGCCCAGTAACATATTCGGAAATTGCCGGTCCTAAATTCGTTATCAATTCGGTTAATCTTGGTCACGATGGTGTATACAAGTGTCAAGCTTTGAATGAAATCGGCATGGGCAATGAGACATCAGTGCGACTTACGGTTCAACAACATCCGAAAATGTCCACAAAACTTCAACCACATGTTTCCAGAAAGTAAATGAAAACAAAAAAAAATACTTGTCTACTTAAATTATATTTATATTAGGCTCATTTGAATAATTAATTAATATAATGCTAATTTGTTTTTTTTTCTCCTGTTTTATTTTACAGAGTGGGTGAATCCTCCTTTTCCGTATTTTGTGTCGCTCAAGGTAAACCTGGACCAACTGTACACTGGTTAAAGGATGACAAGGAACTCATTGACGACGAAAATTTATACAAAATTGAAACACGAACATCGCGAGTACATGGGAATGTTATAATTGTAAATTCAACATTAAATTTTCGTGGCAGTGGTAGACCACAAACCGACAAAATAATAGCCAGCGATCGTGGTAAATACACGTGTGTATTTGAAAACGACATGAAGAGAGCTGAATCAGAAATGATGTTAAAAGTTGAACACGCGCCAATTATATTGCATAAACACAGCAAAGTCGCTTATAACTTGCGAGACACCGCTGAGGTGACGTGTAAAGTTCAAGCATGGCCTAAACCTGAGTTTCAATGGAGTTTTGGTTCAAATGCAGCACCGCTTCAAGGCTCATCGAGCGATGGCCACTATGAGATATGGACAACAACTGAGAATGATGATATATACACATCGATATTAAAGATAACGGATATTAGACAATCGGATTATGGTGAATACAGTTGTCGTGCTGCAAACGCCCAAGGCAGCAGTACTTCAGTTATTAAACTACAAGCTAAAGGAGCACCCGAGAAGCCAACTGATTTATCAGCAGTGGAAATAGGTCCAACTTATGTAGCGTTGCAATGGGAAATCGGTTTTGATGGCGGTTTAGAGATCACCAAATATTTTGTATCGTATAATCGTGATCAAAGTCAAGATTATACTGTAGCACCAGATTGTGCACCGCCACTCAGTTCAGATGGCACATGGCATGAACATGATTGTCGTCGATCAAATCCATGCAATATTACTGGCCTCAACCAACATCAAAAATATTTTTTTAGAGTTAAAGCATATAATACAAAAAATCATTCAGATTTCTCAGATGTTAAAACGTTTTATACGACTGTCGCGAAAATATCAACACCACAGCGTGTTAGTTATGATCCAGAAAATCGAATGATTACTATTAATGTTGGTCCAACATGTCTTGGTTTAATAGCTACAATCGAACGATATGAAGGTGGTGCTGGAATAAAAAATCCTGGGATTGAAATAGTCCAGTGGCAAGTTGAAGCACTCGGCAGCTCGCCAACCACAATAGAGCGTCCGCTTGATGATGGAATGATATCGAATATTGAATCGAGACTCAGAGTAAAACTTTGTCTCAAATCTGATCCACAAAAGTGCAGCGATTGGACTGAAGCTGAGAGTGAGTACACGAATGTTTTTCCTTTGCAAGCCAATTTTATATTTCAATATTGCAATATGTCTGATCTTTGTTTATTTATTTTCCAATATAACAGTAGGAGCATCATACATTACACACGCTGGTGCATTGGCAACACCAACATTGATCGCTCTGGTTGTGAGTGGCGCGGTATTTCTTCTATTCGCCGCTTTACTTCTTCTTTTCTGTCGATGTAGAAGAAAACACGCTGCAAAAGCCAAGGACTATGAGATGGATTCTAACGCGTAAGTCATACTGATCCATCTACTCATCGTCTTTTATATATGCTACAGAAACCAGTCTTACAACCTCACCTCTCTTATATTCAAAGCGCCTCAGATATACTCCTTTGTGCATTCATTTTTTTTCTTTACCACTCACGGCTTTCACCTTCCTTCCCACTACCATCACCACCATCACTTCTACCACTTTGTTGGCCCGAATAAGCCATCGCGCAGCACCGTAAAGCGTGAAATGGAAGTCTTGCCGTCGAGGCGAATAGACGCAAAGAGAGATGAGGCAAGAAGTTGCTCATTCCAGGCGTTCTCTTCGGTTTCCTCTTCTCCTTTTTTTTCTTCTTTTGCTCTCTCGACCTACGCCGCCGCGCCTGTAACAAAAACCTTACACCCATCGCGTACTCTCCTGCCATTACACTCGAGGCAATCTTCGTGGCTAGTGAACGGTGATGACGCTCCAAATCCTGCCGCTGTCTCGCATATACTTCAACCAAGCACTCTAACGTAATATTTTTTTTCTTTTCTCCGCTTTCATTTTAAATATTACTTTTTTTTTTATTTTTTTTTTCTTCACTGCGACAGGATGCCATAGTATCGGCATTTCATGCTTAATCACGCATGACAACAATCCTTATACAAAGGCGTACTATAAATAACGCGAGTATATATGATGATGTCAGTATATTGCAAGAATTTTTTCATGATACCGCTCCATATTTTTTTTTTGCACACTTCATACTGTTAAACACAGTATGTAGCAAATATGCATGTAGTACGAAATTCATTGTAGTCAAATTAAAAGACAGGTGACATCAAAAGATAAAAAAATTTGAAAAATAGTGGACACTTGTCTTGTACTTTCCACAACGTAATAACAAGCAAAAATTTATAATTGTTCCACGTGTCATTCATTTAACACTTTCAATTGTCAAAAGAAGTATTTTTTTTTATGTCGTTAAAAAATAGAAACACAACGAAAACGAAAAAAAAAATAGAAGAAAACCTCAATATTATACATGATATGCGCTACTGCGAATAATTTGTACGATTTCATTCATTTCACTTCACTCATATTTTTTGAAGAGTCCTCCTTTCATTGTGAGTATATATTTTATATACTATACCTCATGTTCAACCACGTCTATGCTCTCGTTATTTTATTTACTTATTTTCATTCCTTCTCTTTCTCACCCTTTCGCACATTCAACTCGTTATAAATTCATGTCATCCTTGTTAACTCTCAAGAAATATAGTATATACAAATGTGTATGTGACAAACGAATTTTCGCTTATGATGCAGGGTCCGTCCGAGTTTGGTCACTGGGAATGGGCAGCAAACTCAAGCACCACCACCCTATTATGCCGAGAACAAAGCACTGGAACACAGTTTGGATCGTGCACTGGCAATGGAAGATTCCAAAACTCCGGCCTACGCTCAACCAGGTTACGGTTATCATCAACCAAACCACAACATCAATGGTGAGAATGGTAAATTTTTAATACAAAATTGCTAATAAAATTTCATATTTTCAAGTCTGTCACAAAACTAATAAATATGTATACATGGATGAATATTCGATTGGTAATATTGCATACAAGTCACACATTTAATATCTACAATGTCCGATACGTATATGTAATTATTGCCAGTACACATATTTATCGTTCGCCTGTTTGCTTGTTGGTTAGGTGTCAATATGGCGTACTTGGACAACAGCTATTCAAACTCCAATAACGGTGGATCCGTCAATTCTCAGGATTCTATTTGGCAGATGAAGTCAGCAGCGGCCAATGGCGCAAATCCTCCATACGATCTTGGTGGATATGCTGCAACTGAGTCCGATTATCCTGCTCACCCACACTATCTCCCACAACGTGAGGATTATCGTGAAAGCCACAACCTGAGCCGCCAACAATTCTGTTCAGAACCCTTCGCTACCGTCGTCAAATCCCAAAAACATGTCGGTTAGTATACCAAAAGTGATTTAATAATTATTCGCAACTGTATCTTGACATTTCTCATATAAAGCACAAAATCCAAACCTTTTTTATTGCGTCATTTGAAAAATATCCTGAAGATTTATTCAGATCTCAGTCTCTCATTTTCCTTTATTTTTTTTTTCATTTTTTTTTGCCGTAATTTGAATGGGAGAAAAAAATTTACGACCATATATCGCAGAGATTGTTTCTTTTATATAACGACATACAATTCCTTTTCTCTTCCTTCTAAACAGATTCACCGTACGACGTGTCTGGATTGCCGTATCAGGAGACATATGATGAGGACACAAAGCCACCACAACAGGTCAGCCTCTCATACGATGAAAGTCTCGAGTCCGGATATTCAACTCCCAATGGCCGACGGCCACGAATCATAAGGGAAATAATTGTCTGAGACCAGCCTACCGGCTCGCGAGCCGGTAAATCGCAAACAACTTGGCTCTAGCAGCAGGCCCCCCATGATCACCATCACATGGAGATCGTTCTTGAAAATACATCTGATGTAAAAAATTCAACGACAACAGCATCAACGATTAATTCCCATTTTGGGACACTGTCTGATACAACACATCGTCCATATCGCACTGCCCTACCAATTGACGGATCACCATCACTAACTGCTACCGATTATTACAGCACTTTACCGCCCCGTGGACGTACAACCGCCCATCATGCTGCACATTCACAGCCCGAGTTCGACATTGCAACATCAGTACGTCGTGTTGACAAGTCAGGTCTGTTGGAAATAATTGAATTGGAGCCCGGACGATGCTCGCGACCACGACATTTAACTGGTGCGGAGAATCCTTGTCATACCGCAACTCTCACACGACGTATCGATCGCACCAACAGACTCGAGGCGGTTCCCGAAGTGCCTGATCAATTGCAAGGTCAACGTAGTCCGGAGTCAAATGTCACGCGAACAACTGAAAGTGGTCGATTGATTACCGAAAGACATTTAACCGGCGCTGAAATTAATGATAAGGGTCAATCAATGCAAACAAACATAAGTTTGAGTCCAAGAGCAAAAAAATCATCCGATGAAACATCGATAAAAGTTGAAGAAAATCGTGCATCAACACCACCCAGTATTCACGGTGTACAATCGTCCAGTCCGTATTTTCGTCGAGGTCAATTAAGCCCACAGCCAATAACAACAGATAAATCACCAATACAATTTAATTTGTCACCAAATCCAAAATTTCCCATTACCACAACAATGACACTGGATTCACGTGTTAGACAACCGTATGTCGATCTCACAGGAGCCACATACACAAGGGCGGGTTTAAATTCACCGATAATGATATCGTCACGCGCCACCTCAACTCAACATGAGGCAACTACAGTATCAGGTGATTCCGACGACACATCAAGAGATAGAAAACAACCTGCACATGACTGTTTGACCCGATTGAGTCCAAGATCTAGGGGACAATCACCATTGACAGTTTCCGCAATTCCGGATGTCATTGAGGCACATGGGTCGAGAACTACTACTGCATTGAATACAGAATTGGATAGAGATGGCGCGCCAAAAGGTCAAAGGGCGGAAGCTGAGGGCTGTGAGCATACAGCCATTCAAAGTCTCGAGGAAACACGAGTATCATTCAAAGCACCTAATAAGCTGCTACATAATGACAACATTCAGACGTTAAGGGTGATTATACTTTCGGAGCAATTGTGAGATCGCGAAAACGCTCGTCCTCGTTTGGAAGAGTGTGATCTTATTTCAAGTATGAATTTGAGGACAACACAGTGATGGTGATTTTATTGAATGTGTGCGTGTCTGTGTGTGCGTGTGGGTATGCGTATATTGGGTGTAATAGAGAGAGAGACTAAAGACTCGTTTGGAAGCAATACGAATGATTTTGTTTATAAAACAAAATGTGCAAGTTATATAAAGAAGAATTTAAATATAGTAAAAAACGTACGCGATATTTTTTTTAATTAATCGAGTACATATTGTACAGGGACATATATATAAATGAGTTTAATTGTACAGTTGAATAATTGAATTGAGCGCGCGTGACAAGGGAAAAATATTCCGAATGTAATTTGAAATGGGAAAAAAAAATAGAAACAAAAAATACTAAAAATGAAAAGTAAATTAATAATAATAATAAAAAGGCTAACGACGCCGCCAGAGGCCATATTTAACGAAATAGATACAAATAAATGAGCAAGTGTGAACGTATTATCTCTTGTTATTGTGATGAAATTGATTGTTGACATGAGTGCAAGAAAAAAATGCGTATGAACGAAAATGAAATGATAAATTGATAAAATGATTATGAAAAGCGAGAGAACGCAAAGTAACGAGTGGTCCATGCAAAAATCTCGCGACAAAATAGTGCGCCGCGACAAAGCGAAGTTTATCGAGATACTTAATGTATTTTTAAAACAGAAGACAAAAAGAGTGTTTTTATTAAGCATGCGAACAAGACATGAAAAAAAAAAAAGAAAAAAAAACGAAAAAAATAAAAATAAATAATAAATAGATAACGCGAACGGGAACGTCTTTTACTCGAGTGAAATCGATGCTATTTTCTTTTTATATTGTTCGGGTCGTCTATACTTTTCAATAAATTGGACGAACAAGCAAGCAAACAAACAAACAATGAATAAATAAATAAAACCGAACAAAACCCCGAAAGCTATTATCTGTCTCTCCCCATTAGTAATCGCGAGTAACAAAAAGTACAACTTTAAGTTCATACACTCCTCCTTGTTCATATTGATTGATAAAGTTTAGTACTCTTGCACTATTTCCAACAAGATTCGCGTGGTCGAAATTCCTATAAGCTACATATACTTCTTGGCGCGTCATAATCATATATGAAAAGGTTGTGGTTTTCATTCCGGTGGCATAGTGAACTAGTGAACTCGTGAACTATATGCATACCCTCGAATTCCGTAAACTTATGTGCACATTTTGTTGTCTATGCAACGTCACATCCAACAAGGAGTAGTGTGACCCCTTAACCGCCATAGAAAAATAAAGAGGGAGAGAGAGAGAGAGAAATGTGATAGGGTACACGCCACGGTGACGTGCCACGAATACCGTATGATATAAAGTACACACATAGAAGTCGTTGTGCAAAACTATTTCGATGTGAGCCAACGGACTTAAACCGAAAACTTGCTTCGATATATTATTTCAACGATATATACATATATTATGTATGGCCGCACGATATCAGTTACACCAACTCAACTTGTACTCCACTCGTATACCCCAACACAATATATCACAAGTGAAGAATTGTTTGTGTACGTTTTTGCATCACGCATTTGTCAATTGCCATTCAATTGTATATATTCGCCTTTCTCTTTTGTAAATTGCCATTTTATTCATTTTATTTTATTTCATTTTTTTTTTATCACTATATTGATCCTTTCAATTGTTTTATTTACCTTTTTTTTTTTTTCATTGGTATAGAGTTTTATATATACTTTTTTTTTCACACACGATTCGCCAATCAGTCTCACCAATTTCACTCGACTATTTGACGCCAAAGTCAATTGAAAATTCTCGATGTATTTTATACTTTTATATATATCGTGGGCGACGCTGTGACCGTATGGAAGATTGTGATCCCAGTATAGTGTGATCTAAGAGTTATATTTATCAATGTGACGTGATTATTATTGTAAGAAAAAAAAAATTATAGCGTTTACATATATTTAAAAATGAGAACGAAAACATATATATATATTATATGGCATATACTGTTGAGCAAACGGACAGATTAGAGAGAAAAAATTACGCCAAGTCTTCATGTTGCAAAATGTTAAATTCATCCCCTCGCCCCTCCCCAAATTTTCAATGCATTTTTAGAAGCGCTTAAGTTATGTAAATATAGCCAATAGTTTTTAAGTAAAGTACTTAAGCGATTATAGAAAATCAATGTGTTCTCCATAAAAAGAAAAAAAAGATAAAAAAAATAACAATGAAATAATTTTACTTTCCTCATGTCATGTAAACAAAAAATATAAATTGTCAACGTGGCTGCATTGCATAATGTGCATATGTTTTTTCAATAGAGAAGAAAAATTTCGATCAGTAAAACAATAATTCACGAAGAAATATATATATATATATATATGATGGCAGCACAGCAATTGTACAAATTTACATGTTTATATTTTTTGTTTATGCTTTTAATCAACATTGTTGATTAAAAAATGAAATAATAAAGCCAAGGGTCTGGAGTTTGGAATTGTTGCGCGCTTTTATTCAGTGAAAGAAAGAAGAATTATTAATTCGATATGCACTGCACTCGTTTTTGATCTCATATATGCGCCGACATATCACGACAATTTTAAATGTCCAAGAGGTTAATTAATTGACTGCAATAGCGATAATTCACGCACATGAATTTATATTACAAAAATAACAAGGAAAAAAAAAACAAATCATAGAATTTATTATGAATTGCGCCCGAATCTCTTTGTAATTTAATTGTAGAAAAAGAAATGAGCCAATGCACATATATTGCAGCTACACAAATGCGACACGTGTTGACGCATCAGACGATGCAAATCTATTTGAATTTATATATATATATATATATACCCCAGATATTTAAATGGTGGATTTGTCACATCTTGACTAGGCTCATTCATAATAAACTGCTTCACGTCATTAATTTCAACCAACAAATAGAAGAAAAAAAAAATATTAGATTGCACGTGACAGTAAAAATAATCAGAAACAATAATAAAATACTCATTTTCAAATCCACCATTATCACTACCTAGCTACGTGTCGACCAAGATGACGCCACATGCTCGTAAACACGTAAAATTCAAAAAGTTTAAATGTTTTTAATTGTCATTTCCGATTATATTATCGGATTAGCCAAGTGGTGAAACTTGGTTTTGCGCACCTGTGACCAATTAGTTTTGAAGGAATGAGTGTGTTGAAGAATGAGAATTGAGAAAATGTTCGATAGAACGAGAAAGAGAGGGAGGGTGAGAGAGAAAGACAACACTAACGTAGAAAGCAACGAGAAGTGAAATATTTTTGCATAATGGAAACTTAAAAGAAGAATAAGAAAATGAAAAGGATAAAAAGGCGAGATAGGAATAAGAGAATAAAGGAGTTAAAGAAGAAGAAGAATAATAAGAAGAGAATATATAATACTTATATAACGGGTGATTAAAATTAACGAGCGTTGGCAGGATCGTCTATTTTTCCCACCCACTCGTCCCACCCAACCAACCTTGTATAAAAAAAAAAATAAAAATAAACAAGTAGAAAGAAAAAAATAAAACGCAAAGAATTATGTATATAAACGAGATGGAATAAAGAATAAATTAAAAAGTAACACTGTATGCGTTAAGAACTCATACTAGTATTTATCTACGACTTAATTAATAAATAAGTTGGCCGAGAAAAGAAATTATATATACTAATAGAGAATCTCCCGAAAACAAAAAAAAAAGAAAAAAAAACGGATAACGATGTGAAAAAATGTACGAGATAACATAAATAATAAACATATAATAAAGACACTGTACAATTGCGCAAACATCTCTCTTTCATAGCGGTATGAGAAAAGAAATTAAAAAGAGAACGATTAGGTAGAAACTATCGATCGCATTGTTTTGTCATTTATATATGAATAAAGTCCACTTTGTTTAATATTTGAGTGCAAGAAAGAAGGGAAATTGTTCTGTCAAAGAACGTGCGTCCCTCTTTCAATAACACAGAAATAAGATTACAAGAAAATCCCGTCGTTTGTAAGTTATATGTGTAAATATAAACAATCCTACTCTCATCAAATTTATCTAATTAATGATTGCCTATTACTAGTTATGACATTATAATTATAATTATTATTATTATTATTATCGATTATTATTTGTACAAATTTTATGTTGCAATATAAAATACAAAAAAAAAAAAGAATAAATAATAAAGTGACAGTTTTCGTAATAAATAATTTCATTAATTTTACCAAAATCTCTCTATATATTCATGTGTACATTCATGAAATAAATAATATATAGTCTATATGCCAAATGGTTAATGAATTGAAAGGGAACACTTTGCCACAGTGAATTTTTTTTTGTAAATTGTTATTTCAACTTTTCATACAATTCTATTGAAGATATCAATAAATGGCAAACAAGATAATATACGTCTCGTGACTGAATTAAAAAGCCACTGTCGCTAATTACGAATGAAGCGAGTAAGTAGTGTGGCGCCCATCCGGCACACCGGATGCCGTATAAAATATTATGTAGACAATAGAATCAACGCGAAAGAGAGAGCGCACGAGGTCGTCGACCGTTCTCACGCAGTCACGATTAATTATACCGCGTCGTCTCATTCTAACACCATATACATATAAATATATATATATTATATGTATTATACGTGGATTAAATTTTCAGTATATTTTTATTCTCGAATGTTATGGGAAAAAAAAAATATATATATTTAATTTATATAACAACGTGATTTTTCTTTTAATACGATGATTCTATCAAGTCGTTTTCACCATTCCGTATAATATTAATTAAGTATACTGTGAAACGACCATATAAAACATACAGAAAAAAATTAATATCAAACGGATATGCACAAAATGTTGGTAGAACCATTGTATTAAATAAATAATAGATGTAGTAGAAAATTCGTGACTACTATTACCTAAACCCGGAAACGTTGATTAGTCATACCGACTGTTGGAAGTGGTTATAAAATAAGGGAATTTCCTGTATCCTATGTTACACCTATATGCACGCCTTAAATATAATTTCCTGCGCGTGCGTACGCAATATGGCGAAAGACCCGCCGTTTCTCTCTCTATATTATATTTAGTGTGTACATTGTTGATAGCAACAGTCCACGAGGCGCCATCAGTCGACAATGCCTGCGGGATGGAAAAACAGAAGCGCACCGGGTAACGTCCAATTTATACAATAAAAAATAAAGGCGTATATATATGTATGAATACGCGACATTTTAATCAGTGTATACATTGAAGAAATCTGCTTCCCAACTCTAAATTATAATTGAATAAATATAAACTTTAATCTTCACTCGAAATAAAAACAATCGTGACATATCATCGCAGTACCATCAGTAAATATATCTCTTATATCACGTTCAACGAACTGTAACATTTTCGATATTTATTTATGTATTCAAACAACGATTGATGCATATATGCATCAATTTTGAATAGAAAAAAAAAATTAATACGCTGTCACATAATGTAAAAAAACAATTCAAATCAGAAGACAAAAAGAAAATAAATAATTTAATTTCTATTTAAATAATCAATTGTTAGCGGAATTATCAAATTATTGCCGGTTTAAATTTATCAGAGACGTATATAAATATGTACGTTGATATATAACGCAATGCGACTGTTATACATATCACGAATTACATGAATGCGTCAGAACCACGTGGTCCATCACGAGCGAATCATTTTATTTGTACAATAGAATATCGTTACGTAGAGGAAGTAAGGCAGGCAAATAAAATGTGTCGAATGTTAGTCATCATTGATAAATGTATGAGTATCAAAGTGTGAAAGTGAATTTGACACCGGACTAATTATCAATGCCAACACACAAATGAAAATATTGAAGTATTACGTGTATCGGTGTTATTTTTGTTTTGTATACAAATACCACGTGGTGCCGACACATGTATAACAATGATATTACACATATTTTTTCATATAAATTGGAAATATAATATACACAAAGTCTTCGTCCACATCACACGTGCTATGAAATAATCACAAACATGTTCACATGATATATATATATACAAGTTGACGTATATAAGAGTGAGTGAACGATTGAAATTTCGTTATCGTTTTGATAATTAAGTATAGGTTTGTAGCTTTCAAGTGGCACACGCACAATCGCTATTGATTGCGCTCGAGATTTCGCGGTGGTAAATTTATATTATACAGTGAGTACAAAGTGTACGTGGCCGTAGCAAATCTCACTCGGCCTTCATTGTAAAGTTCATGTGACCTTCGGAAGTCTGTCATATAAATAATAGGAAGCATGCACATAGCACAGTGAAACAAAAAAGAAAAAAATTATTGTAACATTGAGTCAATATTTACACTTTATTTAAATAATAAACAGAGAGGAAAAAAATTGCAATGATTATATAATTAAATACACGAGTGTAGTGAAGAATCCAAATCATCCATATTAATATAATTTCAATAGTGAAATGTTATAGTGAATTATCGATTTACGAGATGAATATAGAGGATAGTGAATGCGCAGTCGCAAAAACACAACCCCTGCGTAAAAATCTGCGCGACATCGCCCGCCTCTGTACACACAGGGTGTTGGCATACTTCACGCGAAATGAAGATATACACGAGTGGTTGGACAATACTGAACAACAAACAAATAATTTAAAATTCGTATCGAGATGTGACGATACATCAACTGAGTGCCATGTTATTGGTGTGACAAAATCGCCCGATGTTTTATCCCACACATTTCCCGGTTACATTAAAAAACCCGCTATTATTATGGGCAATCTGCAGAGTGATGGGAAAAAACGTAATAAAAAACAGTGCATTGGAGATACATCTACTAGTGTAACATTTGAGAGAGTACACACACCGGGAAAGCGACATGCACCACCGCCACCATCACATCCACCACCACAAATTCATAATAGTCGTCAGGTTCGTTGCACAATCTCATCGCAACATATAATAAAAAATATACCAATGTTTACTTATTGCTCATATAGTTTATTTTGTTGATGTCGATAGAGAAGATCTCTACATAATTCATCGGTGTATTGGTGGGTGCATTGAAAAATGTTTATTTCACCGGTATTATGCTTGTCCCATATTGCGAATTTCAATGCATATACATTATAAAAAAAAGATTTATCGTTATTTCTTTGAGGAAATATCTTATAAAAAAAAAATAATAATAATGCTAATCATAAACCTTGTGTAAGTATCAAATATACTTATCAACATCGTGTTCATTCACATCGCTATTTGATCATCCACTTAGTTAGACAAATAGATTGTACAGTGAGTTTATCAGCGACTATTATCAAGATTTAGTGACATAATCGCGTTTCACTCATGAATGCGGATATTGGAATACACACATTGCAATGGATCACATGAGTTATTTGACATGTACCGCGATATCGTAAACCACACGCATATGTGTGCGTCTTACTATATATATTAATTATACGCTAACAATGACAGTGAGATAAAATTTTCTAAAAATACCTACACCAATTTATTAAATTAAGAAAAAGAATAATAAAAATAAGCGAAAATTTATAATATAGTATAAATTGCAGACAACATCAACAACAACATCACTACCACTACCACCACCACCACCACCACCACCATCATCATCATCGTCAGTGGTTCCAGAGATTCAACATGATGATATTAAATTACAATTGGAGCCTCAAAAACAAGCGGATGTATCGGTCGAAGTCACATCCGGGCGTGCATTACAACTCCCACCTGAAGAGTCGTTGCAAAGTTCGCCGGGGGATTTGTCCAAGCCCTCGAGTTTTGCCGCAAACGAGTGCACGATTGTGCCACCACTCGGAGAGTTGTCTGTGTCGACAACGGGTCCACCACTGCTCGTAACAGACTCGTGGCGACGAGCAAACGCAAATCTCACAGTTCCATTATCGGATATACCAACACCACCAAGTCAAGAGTCATCGAGTGATAGTATTTTTACTGATCCCGATGATATCGGTATGGTGACGGATATTGGTGATATTGTGTCACGACATAATCAAACGCCAACAACAACATCGTCATATAAAAACAAAAAATTGCGCGAATCAGGTATCTCAACGAAAAAAAATCGACAGAGCTATTTTACCTTAACGGGACACAAGAAGATCGAACTAACTCCAACAAATCCAATCGGTGAGTATATATATGTGTATGTATAGAAGAAATCGTGATCTATCGCGATTGCATATTGGAACAATGGGTGGAATAAAAGAGCAGTGTACAACCGGATAATGCAGATCTCTGAGACCGGTTTTACTCTGTGGAATTGTTACTGTATGTATACATATTGTCATTGTCTCAAAAGGTTATCGAAGGGATTATCAAGTAGCGATTCTACTTATTTATGTTTGCTATGTATAATCTCAATTGTCTTTTGAAAATACAGTAGAGGAAATGATAGGCAATTATTGTGTGACAATATCATCATTTTAATCTCTATCTTTGTTTTTTCTTCTTCCTAATTTTTTTTTTGTATTTAAAACAAATTAGAACACTTCCTATAAATAAAATGATAGTGCAAACATGTTCGCTGCTGTTGTTATGTGCGATAACATACATGACACAGATTTAAATTGTAACCGATGACCTTTTTGCAATTCCGTACAAGTACACAAAATTCATTAATTTTTTCACAGTCTATTGTATTAATTATTTTAGTGTGTGAATATTAACTCACTTTAACATGAAATTTCGTTGAATAATTTTAGCAACACTATCACCATTGAATGTTACACCATGTCGGCGTCACAGTGCCTTTGAACATACACCAAGTGAGAGTACAGTTCTGAGGCGTGTCGCGAGCTTTACATTGGGCAATGCGTCGCGTGAAACTCCAAAATATATATCATGGTCAAATGTATCAACGCCAAAATTGCCATCACATCTTGTTGAAAAATTTGAAGGTGAGCTTAGCAATTAAATTATATATAAGACACTCTTGACATTACTCTGTCAAACAATATCTGATATGGTACATTCTACAATACTATAAATATATATATATAAAAGTGGATAAAAATAAATATAAATGAAAAATTATTATCACACTGGTGTATGTAATGATAAACGAGTACTTTATATGACAAAGCGTCTGCGGACTTTGTAATGGATTACTTCTTTATAATGCGAGTAGTACAACACACACACACACTCACGCATACGTATGAAATGTGATATACAGGTGAATTGTATTATCTGTGTCATCATACATAAACATACATATGTATATTTAATTCAGAAATAATATCATTTCTGTTTATAATTATATCAATTATAGAATTCATACGAGAAAATAAAATACGTCTATATGTTTCTCTCTGTAATAACCGGAGATATATTGAAAACTCCACGAATACAAACGTATAAACTGCGATAAATTTTTTGCATATTTTACAATTTAGAATTCATGAATAAGTGATAGAAAGAAAAAAAAGAGGCTTGACCGTTATACTATTTCACAGATTACATTGACCAATAAAATTGTCATATAACTATAATTCATGGAAACTGGCTGGCAACACTAAAAAATATAAACTTGATAAATTAACTATCCATTAACGCTATTATGATAAATTATACCCGTGAATTCATTCACTTGTCACAATATAATTTTTACATTTACCATCAAGAAATTAATTTCGGAACAATTTCACATTTCCGGTATCACGCTCTACTTATTATACCTTCCACCCTCAGAAATTTTTCACTACGCACACAATACCTGTATTCATTGCCATGTTGGGACTAACATTTGTATTGTATCTATGAAAATACACATGAGGAAATGATGAGTCATTTTAGATGCTACTAACAGTGGATTAAACAGACATAATCGTATGAAGAACAATTGTTCAGATATATGTGTCCTTAATCGTGAGTCATTGTATGTCCATGCATAAGGATATTCTTCACAGCAGTATATACCATATATCTTTTCGATTTACTTAAAGATATAATATACACATGGAGCTAGACGGGAACTGCATTCAGTTCAAACGGATACAATAGTGACAAGATATAGTCTCTCAATCGTTGGCCAAACATACACGTATACTGTCGCAATTGTTTATACATATATGTATCTATCTACGCGTATATAATATAAGCGCAAAGACCCGCGCGTACGGCGGGGCCGCACCACATGGCACTCATTAACATAAAATCCCATCTGTAAATCACGCGGTTAAATATTACAACTACCGCGGCAGGAATACGACAACTTTTCGTGCTAACTCAAAACGTGCGTGAGCGCGCTTTATTGACAATTATTATTTCATTGCTATTGTGAAAAATATCATCGAACATTCATCAATTTAATCTCAATTGATGTTTGCATATACAATTACTTTCAAATGATTAATTTTATATATCAATTAATGTAGTGAACATTTTTTTAATTGATGTTAAACCCACCGTAATATATCAAATAAAACAATTGGCATCGTGAAGCTAATTTATTTTGTTGCGGTGAAATAAGTTCATTGGGATTAACATTGGCTTATAAAACCACGGCCAATTCAACTTGATACACTTTCAATGTCGCTTCACGACAGTACTTTCATATATGTGCACATATCTACGGGAACCTGCGCTAGATAAATAGACTTTTATCTTCATTAAAAAAAAAAAAAAAAAAACGTACAGCTATAATAAAAATGCAATTAAATTAGACTGGAAAAAATAATGATTACGATAGAATTAAATTACGGGTGTTCAAAGAAATACGGTATGTCGACAACATGAGTCTCGCTCCATTATCTTATAAGTGTGTAGTCAGCTTAAATATATATCTACATAATATATATATATATATATATATATACATAAGAGCAGAGTGAACAGTTCTCGTTGAATCGCGTATCATATACAACGCAACAGCAGTCCATAATCCCACTACACTACCGAGGAGAAGTGCTATATACGCTTCGTAAATTATATTCTCATCAACGACGAAAGTGTGCGCAGCTCAAATATATTCCCTCTACATGTATATGTAATTTCGAAGAGCCGTTAAACAACCAACTGAAGAGTGACCGCAGTATAGAAATGTTTTTCTAAATTGTCTGTATATAGATGAAGACAAAGATGCTGTGCTGGTGTGACACCATCAGGTTTTGCCAGTCCCAAACATATATTTCTAAATTTGTGATTATAAGTATTTACTGGAACCAGTCGCGCTGTTTAGAGTGTTTTTGAACGCTGACTATGGTGCTTCGTGCCTATATATGTGAAAAATATTTCGTCCTGATGAGTGAATAGATACATATACAATTCATTCATTTTACATGTTGGACGTTTAGTTGTCTTTTTGTGAAATGTCATATAATGAGTTGGAGAAAATAAGTTGTTCTCAGTAGAGTCGCAAAAAAATATTTATATATATTTGTATGTATATGTATATACACAGGAACGAAAAGAAATAATTATGGAACTGTCGGAATCAGCTCAACGAGTTGCGAGCATGCTCGTTCCCATGAGTGAGTAGACTATTTTAATGATAAATGATGACAGTAGAAGAGAATTAATTCAAATCTATGACAAGGCGACAAGGGCCATACACATTTTATAATCGAACAAGACAACTGTTGATGGTTAATTTTTCTTCTTTTTTCGAATAATTATGTCTTCATTATAATTTATATAAAAAAGACATAATTCATCGCGTCATAGGTATATGTCATGACAGTTAATGAAAGGTCAGCACTAAATAAGTCTTCGCGAGAAGCGGAAAATCACCAAATTATACTAAATATTATAATTGAGTGAATAGGAAAAAAAATTATTTTATTTTTTTTTTTAAGCAATTATCATATTTATTTTTTGTTAGTTCCTTTTCATTTTTAATTGGTCAATAAATATTTTTCATTTTCTGTTGCCTCAGGCCAACATTTAGTAAACCTGCTCACCTCTGGAATACCAGAACACATTCGAAATCAACTGTCTGATGGAGATCTCAATAAATTCACCGCAGCATTTTACGCTCAACTACAAGCAGTGGGTGTTATCACGTCCATTGGGGATAAAACTCCCACAAAAGATACTTTTTCAGTGAGTTTATATATATTAGTGCATATCGATTTATTTATATACTGAAATTCAATACAGCGAATAACTTTTATTATTTGTATTGTCAATATTTATTATTTCCAGACGGAGCAAGTGTATTACTGGTCTACTCCTGCGAGACCATCAAAACAATCGATCGAAAAGCGCAATGGCGGGAATTCGTATTCCACGGACTATATACGCGATCTTGAAAATGATATTGCAACTTTACGATCAGAAGTGGAGAGACTTCAAAAGTTAACGGAGAAGTTAAAATATCACAATGAAGAAGAGGATGATGATGCTGGTGTGATAAGGTCTAAAGCGAGTTCACCTATGCCAAGGAACGATGAGCATTGTGCGGTGTTGGACAATAAAAGTGGTACTTCAACAGAGAGTGGAAGATTTACAGCGAGTTCACTGGACATCTCACCCATTCCTCATCATTCATCAAATGACAAACTAAATGAAGAGCCCTGTTCCATACCATCAATTTTAACACCCATCTCGGAAATTGATAATGCCCACGATGAAACAAAATATAAAATACTCCCACTACCAAAAAATATTTTTGCGGACCAAAAAATTATGGCAAGTTCAAAAGTGCTAGATCACAGAATACATGACAAACAACAAATTAAAAATACAACACCCGAATACAAATCTGCACATGAAAATTTTTCAGAAGTGTGTAATCAAGTCGAAATAATGGCGGATTCTCGAAAAAAATTGGTCTACGATACCGAAGATTGCGGTAATAAAACAAGTCTATTGAAGTATTCAAATGATAATCAAGTCGATTTAATAATTAATAATGAAAATAATATTTTCGAAACTACAAACTCCACCGCTGTCACGATACTACAAAAAGTTTCGACAAATTCTCCTTCACTACCTCCTCCTCCTGCTCCCCCACCTCCACCGCCAATACCTGAACTATTAGAACCTCCAAATATCTCCGTTGTAAATAGTTCGAACATAGTTAAACCTTCTGTTCCACCACCGCCACCACCACCCTTGCCCGAAATAAATAATGTTGTTTTATCACCACCACCACCGCCAATGCCTCAAATAAATCCACCCCCGCCACCGCCACCAATGCCAAGTATGAATGGACCTCCGCCGCCACCTTTCATGCCGAATTTGAGTGGGCCGTCACCACCACCACCACCACCACCACCGCCGCCAATATCCGGATTTGGTGGTCTCCCTCCACCTCCACCACCTATGATGGGTATCAATGGACCTCCACCACCACCAATGCCAGGAATAGTGGGAGCTCCAGGTATTCCGCTACCACCGCCAATTCAAGGTGGCCCAGCAGCACTTCCTACTCCACCGCCCGGCGGATGGAATCCACCAACACGTGCCACTATGAGAAAACAACCTCTAGCTCCAGAAGCACCAATGAAACCGCTTTACTGGACAAGAATCTTAATACCAGCCAACGCTACGCCAACAATTCCAGCAACAAGTCCCGATGCACCACCACAAGTTCCTCTATGGATGGAAATTGAGGAAGAGAAAGATGTAAATATAAAGGAATTCATTGATCTTTTTTCGCGCCAAGTGACAGATAGAAAGCCTACAATAAAGAAAGAAGAGTCAACAAAACCTTCGAAAATTCAACCTGCGAAAATTCTCGACTCCAAACGTTCAAAGACAGTTGGAATTTTGGAAAAAAGTTTACGGGTGGATTTTAGTGAGGTGGAAAATGCTGTTTACAATTTAGATACGAGTATTGTTAGTCTTGAGGCATTGCGGCAAATATATGAAATTATGCCAACGCCAAAAGAAATGGAAGAAATTGCAATTCACGAACGCGAACATCCCGATATACCATTGGACCGGCCGGAACTGTTTCTTAAACAGTTATCGACAATAAAGAATTTTAATGAGAGAATAGTCTGTTTGATGTTTCAATCGGAATTTCACGATGCAATCTATACTGTATCAACAAAACTCACGAACTTACGCTCAACGTGCGAATATCTTCGCAATTCACAATCTTTAAAAGGTGTCATGGCACTAATATTAACTTTAGGAAATTATATGAATGGTGGGAATCGAATGCGTGGCCAAGCTGACGGTTTTGGCTTGGAGATTCTTGGTAAATTAAAAGATGTCAAGTCAAAAGTTCCTGGTGTGACATTATTGCACTATGTGGTAAAGGCAAAATTGTCTCAAGAAGAAAATTGCAATTTCGACGAGATGTTACCATTGCCGGTACCTGAACCTGCTGATATTGAAGCCGCATCCACAATTGATTTTGAAGAAATTGTAAAGGAATTGGATAGATTGGATAAGGAACTTGCAGTTTGCCAAAAAAATTGTAAAATTGTTACGGAAACATTTCCGGAAATTTCGGTAGCTTTCAAAGAAAAAATGGAAGCATTTTTGAGCCGGGCAAGCAATGAATTGATGAATGAACGAGAAAATTTACAGGAGACCAGAGCCAAATTTAAGACTGTCATGCACTTTTATCAATACATACCCAAAGGTACTACAATAGACAAAGCTGATCCGAAAGATTTTTTTCAATTGTGGATAAGTTTTTGCAAGGATTTCAAAGATATATGGAAAAATGAACAGCAGAGATTGAAAAAAGAGAGAATGAAAACGTTGCGAAAAAAAATTGAGATTAATCGTAAAGTTGAGACAACAAAGGTTGTGCCAGGAGGATTGAAAGATCGTCTTCGAAAATTTATGGACAAAGATAAAAGGTAGTTCTTAGAGAGTATAAATAAATAAATACGACTGGATTTTTGGAAAACATCTCATTGCAAGCTATTATAAAGCACAAATCCAATCGCGCTGAAGTGTCCTAACCAAAATTTTTATTGTTCTATTGTTGTCCATCAAAAAATTAGATAATTTTCCTAATTACATATACATAAAAAAAAATAATAAACTTTATTTGTCGTTACAAGAAATAGAAAATTTAAACATTACCTGTTTATTATTTGCTATTATTGACTTTGTCAACTTTTTTATATCGAAAATTCAGCTTCATATACATGTATATGTATAAATTATTATTACTATCATTATTATAAAAATATGAATTGTTGAAAATTGAGAAGAAATATGTTCTATTTATTGGATCTCGTGCTAATAGATTTGTTTGTTGTTAAATTATTTAATTAAGTTCTAAATTAGTAGCTATTGAATGAAAATACAGTTTAATAAAGAAATTTCATAATAAAATGCGAATAAATGTATTATCCACTCACCCTTTTGAAGATCTTCCATAGAAAAACTGCTCTCTATATACCCATACACGGAATATATTCACAAAAGTACCACCATAAATTTAAAGCACACTTTTACCATCTCTACAGGTTATTTGAAAGTTCAATTAGTACTATAATTGCTATCTGATTTATCAAAATTATTAATTTATTACACACCGCACTCGCGACTCAACTTTCGTCAATTGTTAATTTATAGAAAAAATCTAATATGGCGACACTGTGTGATATCACGTGGTGGCAAACGACACGTGTGATTGGTCTGTTATTTGAAAACACGATGTTACGATATATTCGAATTTACGACCGCGAAACGCCATAAAAATGGCTGCATTCAGGAAATATTTAATAGCGGTCAAAAATGGACTCGAGAAAAATATGAATTATAAATTTTCAACTTGAATCTATAAATCATTCGTCAAATATTTACCTAAGGCTATATTTTCTACAGTAGTATTGTCCAAAAACGTATAACAATAGGAATTGTCAAGGATGCTTAGTAGCCAAGTAACAACAGAAAATATACAGGCATAATATTTCAAGAGGGGGAGAAAGCCGAATTTGCCCGAAGCCGTCACCTCACACAGCCGACTGAATATATATATGTATACTATAAATATGAAAAGATAGTGGGGATTATTATATACAGCTTAAGCACATGTTACATGGAAACTTTAACCTAAAAATTTTGTTTCCCTTTCAGTATTTGTAACCCAAAAATTACTCATATATTTCAATAAAAATGTCGGTGGCAGACAAAGTGTTAATGCGTAAAATTAAAAAACGGGAACAGCATAAACTGAAAGTTCTTCAATCGAAAGAATCACATCACAACGATGGTACATAATAATTTTAAATTATCTGACAGGTATTGCAATTTTTACATTCATATTATATTTTGTCATAATATTTTTCAGATACTGCAATCAATGACGATCCAGTCAATCCACATCCCAATAATATTCACCACAATCGAAAAGAAATTGGTGAAAAAAGATCGGGTTCACCAGAAATCCAAATGAAGAGTATGATAATTCTTCGAATGTCCATTGCATTTCCTGATTTTCAATCTATGTTACAAAATTTTTTACCTGATATATTTCAAAATTTTGCAGAGAAAATGAAAAAGATGAAAGGACAATTAGAAGAATCCAATGAAAGTGATGTCCAAGACAATATGGCACAGAAGTGTGTGTAACTGTGCAATTCTAATATCATTTTGTATATTATAATAGAAAAAAGTACTCAATTATTATTATTATTATTATTATTTTTTCAACAGTATGTGATTCAGGTGATCATGATCAATCGACAAATATATCGTTCACATCCCTCAAAGTTTCTGAAAAAACATTGAAAGCCATAAAAGAGATGGGACTAAAAACTATGACAGAAATTCAGTCAAAGTCCATTCCAATATTATTGGAAGGCAGAGATCTGGTGGGTGCGGCGAAAACTGGATCTGGAAAGACGTTGGCGTTTCTTATTCCAGCTGTGGAGCTTATAAATAAATTGAAGTTTATGCCGAGAAATGGTGATTATCAATAGCATTAAATTTCACAATTCTATTGCTCTTATTCTCCATATTGTCAAATTTAATTGTCAAGGTACTGGATGTATTATAATTTCGCCAACTAGAGAATTATCAATGCAAACGTTTGGTGCACTGAAAGAATTGATGAAACATCACCAACATACATATGGACTATTGATGGGCGGCGCTGATCGACAAGCTGAAGCGCAAAAATTATCAAAAGGTATGAACATAATAGTCGCGACACCCGGTAGACTATTGGATCATCTTCAAAGTACTCCAGATTTTCTATATAAAAATCTTCAATGTCTCATTATCGATGAGGCTGATCGTATTTTGGATATTGGATTTGAGGAGGAGCTGAAGCAAATTGTTAATTTATTGCCGAGTAAGTGACAAAATTTAATTCATAATTTTGCAAATGAATTTAGATTTGTAATAATTACTTGTAATAAATTATTTACATGTTTTATATGTTTTTACAGAGAAGCGACAAACTATGTTGTTCAGCGCTACTCAGACACAGCAAACAGAAGCAATCACGACTCTTGCATTAAAAAAGGAACCGGTATACGTTGGTGTAGAGGACAAAACAGATATAGCAACAGTTGATGGATTGGAACAGGGTTATCTTGAATGTCCAAGTGAAAAAAGATTTTTATTCTTGTTTACATTTTTGAAGAAAAATCTTCAGAAGAAAGTCATGGTATTTTTCAGTTCGTGTATGTCAGTGAAGTTTCATCAGGAATTGTTAAATTATATTGATTTACCTGTGATGGGAATTCATGGTAAACAAAAGCAAATAAAAAGAACAAGGACATTTTTCCAATTTTGCAAGGCGTCATCGGGGATTCTTTTATGTACGGACGTTGCGGCACGAGGTCTTGACATACCTGAGGTTGATGTAATTGTGCAATATGATCCACCAGATGATCCTAAAGAATATATTCATCGTGTTGGTCGAACTGCTCGCGGTAAAGGTAGCACAGGCCGCGCTGTGCTTGTGTTGAGGCCGGAAGAATTGGGTTTTCTCAGTTATCTCAATGAAGCTCGTGTGCCAGTAAATGAATTTAATTGTGCGTGGACAAAAGTGGCCGATATACAACCGCAATTGGAGAAATTAATTGGAACAAATTATTACCTGAATCGATCGGCGAAAGATGCTTTTCAAGGTTATGTAAGAGCATATGGCTCACATCAGTTGAAGCAGATTTTTGATATTAAAACTTTGGATTTGGTGAAAGTTGGCAAATCATTTGGATTTATTGTACCACCGGAAATCGATTGCAACATGGGCGTAAATGTGGATACAAGAACTTCAAATCGTGTTGGCGGTGGGGATGCTAGGAATTTTAAAAATAATATGAATAATTTCAATGGCGGAGACCGCTATGACAGGAACAAGAATTTTCGACACGTCGGCAAAGGGACTAATGACCAACGGCGATTCTCGAAATACTAATGAAGATTGTATCATAATTTGTAAAAAGTTCTACATTGAATTACAAACATTTTTGATTTATATTTTGTGGTGCTTTGTGATTTCTTCCAGTCATTAAAAATTTTTCGTATTTGACTTTTTTTTTGCGGTTGAATGATCAGAATTAATTCAATTGGACTAAAAAAAAGTGGGAGCACCTGATATCTAGAAAAAAAAAAGAATAAATCAATATAGATGATAGATTGATTTAAATATATATCTATATTGTATGTATATTTTCACAGCATTATTAGCAACGATACAGAATTTTACAATAAGGCAGAACAAAAAAATTTTCAATATATAAATTGTTAATACATTAATAGTATTAGGAAATAATATTAAAACTCAGGAATTTTTATTTATTTATTATTATTCTCCTTGTTTTATTTATATTAGTTGCATTTTGTAATATAAAAGAATTGGAAATGTCTTTTAGAGGACTTTTGCCGTGCATATTTGCAAAGGCTTTTCGCTTATCGTTTGTTGCTTTATTTATTTATTTTTTTTTCATATATATTTTTTTTTAGAATATTTACTTATTAATATATGCTGTTGAACTTTATTTATAAGTTCTTTGCAACTTGCAAAAGTAGTAATATTGAACGCTTAAAAAATTCTTACATGATTTGTGCCATATGAATGTATAACTAAGTTTGATTTGTTTTATATAACGACTTTCACCCACTCAGCTTTGTGTATGAAACCTTCAAGAGTTCTAACACGTGCAAGAGGAATTTCACACCAAATGGAATTTATGAATGGAATAAGAGAACAACCAATATTTACACTATATATTCTCTCTTTCCCCCCGATGTTTCCAATATTTAATTGCAAATGTTTTTCAATTTTCTGTTTTCATTTATTTCAACGGTTGAGCATTTGCCTCAGTCCACAATACTAATCAAAGAAACAAATACAAATATGAAAACGAAAAAAGGAAGAGATATTTTTCAAACATAATCAGACGCAGGAGCAAAAAATCCAAAATAAACATTGCCAATAATATAATGATATAATAACTTCTACAAACACTTTCATATAATATATAAACTGAGTTTTAAAGAAGGATCAATCGTAATATTACGGTTTGTAAAAACAAGTATATCTAGATAAGCCTAGATTAGAGTAATTATATTAGTTTTTACTCTCTTAACTTTTTTTTTTATTATGTCAGATCGAAAGGGAGCCAAGAAAATGTTTTTCTTATTTGTTCAATTTTTTTTCTGTAATATATTAAATTCATTAACAACAGAAGATATGGATAGAGATGTCACAATGTCAAACGCTGCCCAATTATTAATTTGATGTTGTTTTTTTTACCCCGAACCGGAACAACGTTTGGTAACTGCAGCATCACTTTCCAGACCTTCCTATCTAACTAGTTACGATAAGAAAACGTTTTTTAAAAACGTTTATTGAAAATAATTAGAAAATGGAGAAAGGAAAAGACGAAATTGCGATGATAATTCCATCGACAATCGAAAATAGTGATTATTATCATATCAATCATATAGAATGAATCTTATTATTTAAATTATTTAAATGGCATCCAGATAATTTTGTGAGACAGTACGACTTTCAATTGACAATGGCAATTTGTCTCAGCAATATATACTTTCTCATTATATTCGATATTTAATGTGAACTTAATGCATGTTCTCGCGAGAACATCATTTTGCTTCTTTGACAATTGACCTAATACTTCTGTTGGCCAATAAACGAGACACCTTTTTTTTTTTTTTTTTTTTACAATAAATTATATATGTTTTTGAATATATATATATATATATATATATATATATATATAT
>CAJUYH010001549.1:48120-85196 GCA_910591685.1 Galerucella tenella
ATATATATATATATATATATATATATATATATATATTTAGTGTCACGTAGTAACGTTGAAATTAATTTCGTATTTATTTTTATTACTATTTTTTTTCTTTTCTTTTTTTAAAGAACTGTGGCTTAATATGTGAGGTGAAAGAGTTCGATGATAAAATGAACTCGATCAATATAATAGATATTTCAATCTTTAAAAACTTTGTCTTTCTCTTTTATAGGTCAGTATTTTTCTATTTCAATTTAAAAATTTTTGGTGTTTGACAATTCTAACGGCAAATATTTCTATATATGTTTAACGATATTTATCAACACTGCGAGAACTTAGATTAAAAATAGTACGAAAGCTCGTTTGCAGATTACGGGAGCATTTTCATCCGATATTAAATTGATGAAACCATTTATATCAATGTAGACCGATTATTCTTTTTTTTTCCTTTTTCATTTCGTTTTGGTATTACAATCTAAATGGTGCCCTTTGATCAATAGGCGTAGGCTTCGCTCCTTTACGTGATGATAACGGTGCAATAGATACTGATGTATCAGATGCACCTGATGGTTTTCTCGACAATTTTGATCCTGGCGGCAAAGGCGTCGATGATCCACTTGATGGTGTCCGTGTCCTAAAGAATAGACCCATACATTACATACTTCTCGCCCATCGTTAGATTCAATCAACTCGGACAACAATTAAAGTCTGCAGTATCTTAGATAATTCACACATTATATAAAAAGCATACTTCACATTGTATTTCAATATTTTATATTTTTTACGATAGGTAAGAAATTTTTTGAAGTAGATGTAATTGATTGAAGTAACAGTTGATAAAACGTTGCTAGTATTACCGAGCATGTTTAACAGCTGATGAAGTGTTAGTTGCTGAGCTGGTACAGACTGAGCTGCTCCTAAGCATTTTACACACAAAAATCCATAAGTTTTAGTTGTTTTCAAGCAGGGAGAAAAAGACAATCTATAATTGCAAATGCCATGAGTAATATTTCATGCAGGTCTTAATGAGAAAATATAAAATTGGCAATAGAATTTAATTGATATAAAGTGAAAATTACATGCACGCACGCACACACATACACGGGATAAACTGAAAAAAAACGGACAGTATGATGATGAGGATGTATTAGAACAAGGCATACCCAGTAGAGTCAGTAGAAATTGTAGAATGGTTGCTTTGCGTGGAATGAGTTGAAAAATTACTCGTTGTAGATTGGGGAGATTTTATATCTTGTCCCACATAAACAGGAATCCGTGAGCGACTGAGCCAGCACCAGAAATGATAATATAATCAATATGGACGATAATACGATATGTTAATTGAAAATTGATTGTTAATATTAAATGATATAATGGTGAAGATGGTTAGTTATATTTAAGCGTTTTTCCTTTTATATGAAAAGCAATCTCATATTTATAATCCTGAGACCATAAACAATTTTCAATTATTTTTAATAAGCTCCCATTCATTACCCCGCAATTCCCATGGATTTTATTACTAATTTGGCTATTACCTATTTGGTGTTACAGCACCAGGTAACGTTGGGATACTCGATGTTCGATAAATCGAACCCAGCCTAAAAAAATCGTTATATGTTATGAAATTCTAAATTTCAACTATGTGAGTTTCTCTCATTTTATTCCTTTCCACACATTAATGGATTAATTTGGCAACATATCGATTAATATCAAATGTTTTTTTTTCTTGGCTATTAATTGCGATTGGTTTTTTAAAATAATTTCATCCATATATCTTGAAAATTTTCAAATCTCAATAACTATTATTACTATTAATACATATTTAATATATGAACTAAAAATCATTTCCAACATTATAAGTGCATAGTTTTATTTATGCAATTCGGATATATTCTCAGTTTATTTATTTATTGATACTTCACAGATATTTAATGGGTACGTACCTTGTTGGAACACCACTTGCAGGACTGATGAGACCTGTTGGTGTGCGTGGTCGCGATGTTGATGAACCATTCATTGGTGTACCTAATTTCCTGCCGGAAATACTGTTGTGACGACTCGATGTCGGTGTGTTGCCAGTTGTACCCACAGTTCTACGTGGAATGCGACTTGGTGTTCCCGATTCATCTAAAAATTATTATTGTCCAGTTTACAAATAACTAACATCAAACACGTTTACTCGCTTAAATTTTAATACTTCTTCTATTCAATATTTACCAGTACTGTCCAGCGATTGTGTAGAGCCATATCGACTTGGTGGTTTACTGCCTTGTCTTGATGCTGGTCTGCTGCTTGGTCGTGATGCTGGGCGCGATGCCGGGCGACTCGATGGGCGACTTCCGCCTGAAAAATTGAAATATGATTGGGTAATTATTAAAATGTTTATAGCAATCAATTTTGCAACCAATCTTATTAATTAACAAATTGTTACCTGGTGTAAGACCAGTTCTGTATGGTGTGCTTGACTTTCTCGTTGACAATCGGAATGAACTCTCGTTGTCGCTGAGACTGTCTGGTGTGCCGGCACTTAGTGACGAGCGTGAAGCGCGAGTTTGACCCATTGGTACACTTCGGACGCTGCGTTCTCTCACCTACAGATCGCGAGCGAGGAAGAAGCAGAGAGAAAAAAAAATCAAATTTTCGTACAAAAAATAGTTGAATATTGTTTTGTTTTTCTGTATTACGACACGAACGATTAATTGATAATAGAAAGAAAATAACAAACGCGTTAAGTTGCAAACAAAATGGATTTACAGGGATTACACTGTCGCTACAATTTTTTTTTTCTTTATTGTAATTAAACTGTGTAGTGCATGTGATTGCATTAATTATTGAATTAGAAACATAAAGAATTTTTTTTTTTTTTTTTTTCAATAATACTCAATAAATGTATGCAACAAAACAATTATTCAAAATTTCTTTTTTTTTGTTTTTTATCATATCCTTTATGCAACTAATTGGACTGCATCACACGAAATCAAAATATATATTTATTTGATTAAATAATACATACGTACCCACTGCTCCTACTAATGGATTTATTTATCGAACAATCATATTTAATTATGGTGTATAATTGAAATATTGAAAAAATAATGTCATTTAATAAAAACCATAATTAAATTTGAAATATATTTGATGAAAAGCATGCAAAACTTACCAAAAACAGTTGAGAAAGATACAGTAGTTTATGATGATTCGAAGTATCGCCAATCAACGCCACTATATGAGCATCAATATATAGGAAATTGTTATGTGCATTCAATCGTCAATCATTATAAAAGTCTACTTGAATTTCCTTCTTAACCGAAAGTAAGGGAGGATAACTTGAAATATTTAAATGTTCTTATCAAATCATATATATAAAAATCTCCAAAGAATATATACTCATCAATATATTATTATTCATTGCCTTGCATGCGCTCAATGACAGCCGCGTAATAGTTTATCTTTTATTCGGAATAATATTGAGGCAATCGATTAAAATTATAAGAAGAAAAATTATATAAGTTATTATTAATAAGTAAAAAATGAAAATGATATTGAATTAAATAAACAAAATGGATTAGAACAATGTCATTCTACATAATCATATAAATATACTTGGAAATAAACAAATTCATAATAATTTGATGATTGTGAAAATGATGATGGGTGATCCGCACATCAATTCATTCGATACTCACACTATCGCATCGCAGCATAACTATATGCATGATACATTCTCAATACCAGGCAAAATAACCAAAAATAAATAAAAAAAAAATAACAGTAAGAAAAAAAACGGTAAATAAATGAAGACAAACCAATTCTTCACAAATGAAAACTAAACAGAATCAAGAGAGAATGATGTTATTTACCCAGTGGTAAGAGGGGGCGTGCATGTGGAGAGGATACGAGCACGGAAGGTCCTCCTTTTGCCTCAAACTCTCAAATATCGGCATCAGCTGGCTCATAAACTCCTCCGCTATACCATAAACCAAATTATATCATACTAAAAAGTCCAGCAATGCGCAACAAATTGTGAAAATATACGAGAAAATTGAATGTTCAATCTCTCATCACTGTAAAAGTATATTTGTATACGTTTTGATACACTTTCTACGCTTTTAAATTACCATAGAAAATAAATAACAACAAAAAGGTGATAAATAATTGTCACATTCCCTAATATACACGCTGCAAAAAACCATAGAAATATCTAGTTCAATTTTGCCTTGTATTTAAAAAAGCAAATATCGCGAATATTTTTGCCTTCGCTCTATTCTACAATTAATATTAGAAATTAAACGAAAAACTTCACGAAATTCATTGTCGCGCGATTATTATATGTATATAAAAACGAAAAGAGGCATAAATAAATATAATTCCTTTTGCTCCCGCAAACAAATCACATCTCCTGAGGTTTTTGCTTCACTCACGCTGACCACCATATTGCCCAAATAATATAATCCACGTGCCTTGTTTTCACAATATTCAGACGTCCTTTCCATTCCCACTACTCCCCATCAGTGTGTGTAGAGACATGTTTTATTTAATCCTTATTCAATACTTATTTATATTTTCGACTCAACGACAATGAGGAAAGATAAGAGATGAAACCATTTCAAACTAATTTACCAAGTATACTGAAGAACATGCAATCATGCAATAATTGAATATTATATTCAATTACAATGGAAAAATACTTACCGGATTAAGTGTTGGAAGCGCTCGAACGCTACGTGTTTTTTGCTTTCATTTGGACAGGACGAAGGATGGACAGATCAATGTGCTTAAGTTTATGTGCGACAGATGCAATGCCGGTGATAAATAAGAATTAATAATAAATTCTCACCGTTCTTTGTGGAATGCACGGAATTAAAAAAATTGAAAGATAAAATTGCATTTGTCGCATGATTCCACAAAGATTCGAGAGTGAAAAATAATAGTGATCGCTCCGAGTGGAAAAGAAATAACAAAAAAGATCCCTTATCGCATGTTGTGTGATGTTACCTTCGTAATTGGACCAGCAGATGACATTTGTGAGCGTTGAAGGGTCGAAGTTGGACTTGGTTTGGATCTGAAGGCTGTCATTGTTTGGCTGACACCATCCGCCAATATGAACTGTTCCCGCAGCTCAATATTTGTTCTCCCCTTGGCTACATTGTGTTCGCGTGCACGCAGTTAGTAGGAAAGAACGCAATAGAGAATACCGGGGGTGAGAAAAAAGATGGTGCAGAATTTGTATAATACATAAGAGAGAGGAAGAAAAAACAACAACATCAACAACAGCAACAACAAGAGAAGACAAGGAGGGGAAAATTACAATTACAAATGATGAATATATTAATGCAGGAGTGATTGGAATAATTTTTATGTTAGGATGGGTCCCAGGAATGTGGAATAAAAAATGTTGTATATAGTTTAAGATATTCATGCGTATAGAAGAAATAAAAGAAATAAAAGAAATAAAAGTAATGCGCGTAGTAAAGAATAATGAAATTGACATTTTTTAAAGAAAGAATGTAGTGTGTACGTGTTCGCGTGTGTGTGTGTGTGTGAGAGAACAGAAAAAAAGGAGAAACAAAAATAATATAATTATATTGTGTGAAATAATAAAATAATAAAAATAGCGTAAATAATAAAAATAAATTAACTAAAATCACACCAGTGTTTACTTAAATTCTTTTGGGATAATTTACAAATTTACGAATATTGATTACCTCATTAGGAAAAATAAAAAGAGGAATCAATGTCATCGGATTAACAAAGTTGACAATATCAATTTTTTTCTATTTATCATCAAATAAACTGCCAATGAAAAAATGATGATTGATTTCTTATTTTACGTTTCAAAATTGAGTGTTTCATAAATAATTCATTTACAGAATGGCCATATTCAATGTTGTAAAGATGGCCATTCTTGTAAAATACACATTGGAAAAAAAATAGAATAAAAAATAAGAAAGTAATAATTTTCACGAAACGGCAACACCATGCTAAAGAGAATAACCAAATCAATAATAATCCATGGCCGCAAGAACCATACCAGTAGTTGAACCAAAACCAGGTTGTTTGATCTAAAAGAGCTAACTAAAGCTTCATAATTTTCATTTTTTTTGTACGTTTTCGCATCCTTTTTTTTCGTTTATTTATTTACTGATTTTTTTTCTTTAATGGTCATTTCGCAAAATTATAAGATAGAATACGGCAATGGCTAGAAATTCAATTCTATTCATATAACGTATTGTTTCCCTCTTGCAAAGAAAAATAAAACAACGATAGAAATATCAAATGAACATTGAACAAAACTCTAAAGACCAAATTATCGGGAAATATTATACATTAATAAATAATTATAATAAGAAAATAAAAATGAAAATACAGAGATGCTTTTTTGTTCATGCAACATTGATGAATGATGGCAAAATCCTATAGTCTATACTCTTTCATCAATAAAACAATTCATCAGCTAATGACAAAACCAAATGATAAATGCAAAATTTTACATTACAAAATTATTGTAGAAGATAGACCATAGGATTTTTAATGATCGTGCAATGAGCCTCACCGAGCGGACACCAACCCTCGTGCTGTTCCGGCTTGTTAGGATCCGGTATTGGCATTAGAAAAACTTGAGGGAATCAATGATGGAAAATATTTAGTCGTTTTTTTTTCTCAATACAACGAAAACAAAAAAAAAAGAGAGAGAAAAAGACCAGGGGGGAAACGGGCATGCAATGTTCAAGGGGTTATCTCGTATATAAAACTCCGTTAATATAATTAAATTAGGTACATAAATTACAGAGGACATCCCTATCATTACGGATACCGTTACTCAAATTAGTTATTAGCTCTCCACAGTGAATCCATATTATTATTATATATATAAAAAATAATCAAACGATTTATAACTATAATCAGCTACGGAAACTAGCAAAGCAAAACATCGGGCACACATTTATCTTTCTCACTTCTATCATACATAGACTAAATAATTTATGGTTGGTTTATTTTTAGTTTCGATTCATTCGTTATTAATCACATTTCTGTAATAATTGTTTGTTACCTCAGGAGCTGAGATCATACACACAAACGCGTTGGAGTTATGAGTATTAATAAAGAGCCCCGTGCATACATTCGATTATTAAAAATACATTAGTCAATTATTTTTACCAATGTATTTATATATAAATATATGATGTCGTTTTCGATTAAGAACGGTAATAATTATATACTCGAGACGTAGACGCTAATTACCATCGAACTATGTTAGCCAAGGCGTGAAATGAATATTTGACGTTTTTTTTTGTTTATGACAGTGTTTGAAAATAAATTTCAATGAAACTTAAAATTATAAATAAATGATAAGATAACACAACTAAAATTATTGGCTATAAATAATCAAAATTGATAATGATTTAAAATTAAAACCTAATCTGCCTCCTAAGGGTATATATAATGCGATTCTTTTATATTCAATTCAATTCCTATAACGACTTTTATTTCCTAACATTTAATAAACATGATCGTTATATTATTTTCCTGATTTCTTATAATATTTGTCAGTAACAAATTATTTTTACTTGAAATTAATGAAAGAATACTGTGATATATAATGAAGATAAACTTACCGCGACATGGATCGTTCTTCAATAGGAACTCATCTAGAGCCACCCATCCGCCACCAACACGCACCATCACGGTCGATCTCAAAATTCGCACTAGGCGCAATTTTTGACTGTCTCCAAACTGATAAATCAAACAAATATCATCCATATACCGCATATAAATTATAACCAAACATCTTATATATAAAAAAAAATATATGGATATTGTGAAATTCCTCTTACCCTATATTTCCCTTCACCAACTTGGAAAACTCGGAATTTCTGTCGACATGTACAAAGCATTACTAAACGTTTCACTTCATCATGAATTTTATCTGTGTCATTATAAGTTCTTCGTTCCTCCCAATCCGGTCTTAAAGCCGCAATAAATTCTTTCCAATCTATTAAACCTTCACCGTGACGATCGAATAAATCAGCAACAGCGTTCATCTCCAAACGTGAGGTATCGAATTCTAATAAGTATTCAATTATCATTAATACTGATAGTTCTGCCTCGTTTTTATCAAATAAATATACAAATGATATTAAAATAATTTTCCACTAACTCGTATTCATGATGCCTTGAATAAAATCATCTCTTGGAATGAGCCCGTCATTGTTTTTATCCATTTTTCTAAACAGATCGGTCAATCGTGATTTTTTATGATTCATAAACTTGAGGAATCTCTTGCGCCAATCTTCCCAACTAAAGTTTCGAACACGATCCAATTCATCAATGTAATTCAATTTGTCTTGAAGACGTCGTTGACGTTCCCATGCCAACATCCACACATTCCGCCAGCGATCCCATAGAAGTTTTACCCGTGGATTACGGAACTCTGGCTCAGCTCCTTTGCTGCTTGAATAAATGAACAATTTTGCTTTTCTCAAAAACACTACCAAAATAATAATTGCAATTATACCCTTCTACTTTCTTCTTGTCTATATATTCAACAGATTTAAATATAAAACCCAATACCATATTCATCAAATGCCATTCAAAAATTATCACTCAATTTTGTAAAATAATTTTAAAACATATCATCAATTTATCTGTATTTCATAGTGAAAGAAGTCAATCAGGTAATTAGAATAAAAGAAAACGAACCTTCCTTTGGGCGGGAAACGCGGACCAATATGCGGCAATGAAGGATCTGGTGTTCGCTCACGACCGGGACTGGCTCGGCTAAACAAGAACATGCCTCAAATCACTCATAACACTCTACTCAACTCAATATGATCTATATCTTGCATTATCTTCCGTCCCAAAAATTATTTTTGTACAGATAATTGTATAATATTTTTTAACTATATGTACTGTGTAAGTGTGTATTATCTGGCGCATAATATTACGACGCTATATTTTATATAACCAGTTTCATTGGGCATGGAAAAATTCAGGGTGACTTTAGAACAATAAATTATCAATAAATTAACAGGCGATGACTGTTGGGAAAAAAGAATAAATAATTAATAGTTGTCATGCTAAACAAACGAAAACAAAACAGAAAAAGAACAATACAAAAATAATCTGCATGGCTATGAATTCACACGGTAATTCTTATATTATCAATTGCAATGATAAAAATTATCGTAATATTAGCATTTGTTATGTGTAAGTGGCGTCGTGTAATACTGAGATGTGAATGGAAAAAAAAAATCAAACTAAAACGATATCATGAAAACATAATGCATTGGCGTACCTTCCACGTCGCGATTGTAACAGGTCTCGACTGCCTTTGAAGCTAAACAATAAGTAATGCAACGATTATGTTAAAAATGAAAACAAATCAATATGAAATGTGGGAAAACAAAAATAATGAAAATGAATCAACGACTAAATATGATTTTCGATTGATTTTAATCAAAAAAATTATTGCCAAGCAAAACGAACCTCTGCTTACGTAGTGGCTGCTCATCGTGATCATTCTCTTGATAGAGATCCTTACTGTAGGTTAAACATCGCGCCATGCAACAATAGACATATAAGTGATGATAAACATAACGAATAAATATAAACAAAAATGTCAAGCAAAAATAGAAAAAAAAAGACATTCAATGACTGTATGTACTAAAGAAAAAAAAAAATGATGCAAGACATATCGCAAACATTGAAAAATCAGTGCAATTAATTTATCAGTTAAAACAAGAATGAATAAATAATTACGTGAATTGAAATTACTACAATTTTTGACTTCAGAATTACATGCATACTTACACTGAACCCGGCAATTTGCTCTTGGACATCTTTCGATTGTCCTTGATTGGTTTTATCTGTCGAGCTTTGCATACGCTATCCACTTCAATTTGTCTACGACTAGTATTCTCCATAAATTCACGATGATCTGTGATCAATATTTCCAGTGTTGGACGATCGTCTGGTAACGGTTCCGATTCGAGAGTAATCAAGGTATTTGTAAGTCCCTCTAACCATGCAAGCAATTCTTCCAAAAGATTGTCAAGGTCCTTTGAACAGATAGAAATATATAAAAATAAAATAATTGTAATTTGTTATCAAAGTGAATTTTCATTTTTTTTCTATTTTTCAAAACGTAAAAACTAAAATTACCTGGAGTCCTTGCATATGATTTTCAAGACGTTGATTTCTCTGCTGTGCCCATGTAGCTACTTCCTCCCATCGCGATTGGATTATTGTGATCCATTGTTTGATAACAGCGGCGCCATCAGGATGTGATTTTTCAAGAATAGTATGTGCAAGTTCAAGTGTACTATCTTTTTCAATTTCCTTTTGATGTAATTCACGTAAGAATTTCTCGTGTTCCATAAGCTGAGTGCGGCTTTCTTGCTCGTCCTCAGGAAATTGTCCAGCGAATCTCAATTTCATTTCGGCATCGCTCAACCACTCCAACAAAACATGAACTGCTTTGTGAAGTCGTTCAGCGTCACGAAGTGCGATTTCCAAACGCGACGATTTATTTTCCGACAAACGATTAACCGTATTCCAAAGGCTATTCACTTCTGATAATTGCGATCGAATTGTCGACGCATCTTCAATTGTTGCTTTTGATTCAAGATCACGACCAGTTCTAATCACTGATTCCATTTGTGTCGCTCTTAATTCAAGATCTCGTTCAAATGATCTGTGCTGTTCCACAAGATTTGTTACTGTATCCAAATCTCCATGCAATGGGCCAGTATTGGCCAATTGTTTTTCAATTTTTTGCAGCCAATCGAGCAAAGCTTGAATAGCATCTTTAAATTGTCCTGAGAATAGAAGTGCTTCCTCCAATTTTCGTTGTCTATCCACGCTCTTTCCACATACAGTTGTCCACTTATTTTTCAATTCACTCAACAGCTCTTTCAACGCAGGCTCGTCAGTCTTTGGAGCTTTGTCCCTCAAAGTCTTACCATTCTTCATTGTTGTATCATAAACGCCCTGTTTGGCGCTCAATGCTTTTTGCACTTCACGATGTTTATTCAAACGGAATTTAATTTTTTCCGGATCATTGCCCCCAACACCCTCAGCTGCCATTTGATCGAGTGTTTGCTCAGTTTCATCAAGCCAATTCATCAAATTCGACCAAGAATCGTGGAATTCACGCGCCTCTTTGTAACCATGATCTAATGCACGTGTTCTTTCCGCTGATTTAGAGACAACGCGTTCCCATCGATGTTGAGCACTCACCAAAAGATTCTTAATCAAAATTACATCTTGCTTTTGTGAAAAATATTTCAATTGCGTCCCTTTTTTATCAAGATTAAACATGGTTTCACGATGAACGCCAATGTCTTTTTGGAATGCTTTGTGCTCTTCAATTTGTCCAAGTATTGTTTCCATCACTCGTGAAACGGGTTTTAAGTTCGTCAATATTTTTTCGGCATTCGTTAACCAATCGACAAAAGCTGATAGGGCATCGTGGAATTCCGTTGCTTCACGCAGTGCAATTTCAAGTTTAATTTTCTTGTCACTTGCACGTGCAATAACACTGTCCCATCGTTGTTTTAAATTCCGCAAATTATGATTCAATGTACCGGCACTTGTTTGTCCAGCACGTTTTAAATATTCCTGACCCTGCTGCAAAACAGTTTCAACTTTAGGACGATTCATTTCTAATTCATTGTAAACTTCCATAAACCGTTCCAATTGTTCGGACGCAGTTTCCGGCAAACCTCCAACTGGTCTCGATGCAACAATCATGTTATCAACGTCACCCAACCAAGACAAAAGATCTTGAATTTCAGCATTGAATGATTGGGCTTCGCGCAATGCATCCTCCAATTCTCTTTGGCGATCAGCAGCGCGTTGAAGTAAATCGCGCCAACGGTGATTCAGAGTTCCAAGTTTTTCAGCGGTTGTTGATGCCTCGGCAGTGCCTTTACCATCTTCGATAAGTTGTCGTCCAGCGTCATTCAAAGTGTCCACACTTGTTTGATGCGCTTGTATATCATTCACAAGTACTTTTAATTTGGCCAATTCCACCTCGATTACTTGAGGATCGCCCGCAACTGGTTTCAAATCATCTAGAGTTCTGTCTGTTCTGTCAATCCATACAAGCAATTCATCGAGAGCATGTTGGAATTGACCGAGACGTAATAGTGCATTCTCCAATAATCTTTGACGTTCAACAACTCCACGTAGTAAACCATCCCATCGACGATTTACGGCGCCTAATGGCTCTTTTATTGCTGCCGCTTGCTCAGACGATGTTCTTTCTGTAAGCTCTGCGGCTTGCCTGTATCAAAATTGAATCAACAGATAAATAATAATGATATTACGTTTTAGCGAGAATGCAAAATATTTTAGCAGGAAATCGCAACAACATTAAGTGGTGTGGTTACAACACCGACATTGAAGGGCCATACAGCTATCAATAATCAGCCTTGCTACATTCAAAATAACCGTAATGTATTATTAATATTTAATATAACGACCGCAAACATCCCGTTCTGTTGGATATAGCGGAAATGAAAGGAATCCTATTCCACAAAAAGCTCAATTTTTCGTACGCGATAATCGTGTTTATTTTTTTCTGCACTCGTTCATTCTCACAACACCTATTGCATGCGACATATACGTTGTTTATTCTCAAAATATAATTATACGATACTATTATATCGATGTGTTAAACAATTCAAACTGCCATTTTACTGAATTATTGAATATTGAAAAAAATATATTGTTTGTTGTTTATCTTTTCTTTTCTTTTTTCTTTTTTTGAAGAAACAAAAACAAAATTGAAGCCATGCTCTAACTACTGCGAGAACACAGAGAAGTTGACTTGCCTTGTCAGACTCCTTTGTTCAGGAAACCGAAACAAAGAAAGTTTGCAATTAGATAATTGTTCAATAAATGGAGTAAAAAAGTATGAGTTTTTTTTTTATCATACAGATAAATGAACGAACTCGCGCAATATATTTCATGGGAAATATTAAAAATGAACAATTATATAAATATAATTAAATAGAAGAAAAACTTACCGATTTAATGCTTCAACTTTCACCATATGCGGATCGACTTTAGCCTTGAAATTCGCTAGTTGTTTAATCTGTCCTTTAACTGAATCAATATCACTTCCCAATGGACCCATCTCTGCGAATTTATCTTCAGCTTCTTGAAGGAATTCAAGTAAATTTTGTAGTGTCTCATGAAACTCCATTGCTTTTTCCATTGCGTCAATTAAATTCTCTTCACGTCTGGCATAAAGTGCTGTGACATTGTCCCATGCTTGATCCAAATCCTCGATATGTTTGCGCACCTCAGGTTTATCTGGTTCACCGCATAGACCCATCAATTCATGACCTGAGGCACGAACTTGTTCAACATCAGGTTTCGTTTGGTCAATCTCCTGTCGAATTTCTTGTAGAGCAACTTGCTGCTGTTGAATCGCTGCTGGTTGAGCTGCGGGCGGTGCTTGGCCAGCCAACGCATCTTGAAGTTCACGAAGCGTTGACATAACACCATTCAACTCCGACCAGAATTTTTCCGCTACCGACAATGTCATGTCCAATGTTTGACCGCGGTCGCTCGTTGCTTTTTGCACTTCACACCATAATTTATTGAGTTTTTCCAATTTACGTTTGATATCTTTAACTGCAGGATCTTGACGATTTCCTGCTTTGTTAATAACATCATTAGCAGCTTTTTTCACCGCGGCATAAGCTTCACTACGGTGTGCTACATCGTCGGCTAACGCAGCATTATCTTCCATTTGATCGCGTAAACGTGGCGGATGGGCGCTGATGGGCTCGGCGCCACTCACCTGATCCGCAGTTGAAGTTAATGCTCGCAACATACCTTCCAATTTATCAGAGAATTGTGATGATTCTTGCAATGCTTGTTCGAGTGTCTGTTGACGCGCGCGCAATTCCGCACGCAATGCTGCATAACGTGCATTGTCAGTGTCCAATATATCTTGTACTTTGATGCCTTCTTCCTCATTGCACAGTCTGATTAGAGCCTCCCCAGTTTTATTCAGCTTCTCAATCAATGGTTTATGTTCATTGATACTCTGTATTAATAATTCATTCTTATCCTGTTGCGCGGCAATAAGATCAGGTCGCAACGCTGGCATTGGCAGCATAGAAATTTGATGTTCAACTTCCTCCAACCAACTGACAAGACCAGCATGGGTTTCGCGAAGATGTTCAGCGAGCGGAAGTGCCTGCTCCAAAGCACCCAATCGATCTGATGACAAACCCGAAACAGTTTCCATTGTTTCACGCAAATCCTCCATTTTATCTCTGATTGTAGCTGTGTCTTCATGATGTGTATTTTCACGAATGACTTTTTTCGCAGTGGAAATAACATCGCGTACACGACCCTTTTGACTCGAAATATCGTCATTGAGTGCTTTATGTTCTTTCAATTGTACGCGAATAATTTCTGGTTCACTGCTTGGTGGCTCGGCTTCTTGCAAGTGATTGTCCGCTTCTCTAAACCATTCGAGCAACTCGTCAATATCACCAATAACTTCGAGTGATCGCTGTTTGCTCAACTGTATACGTTCGGCTTTACGTTGAATTTGCTCGGCAATTGCATCGAAACGCCTATTATCACGTGTAACCAAACCTTCAATGGTCGCGGCTCCTTCACCCGGTGAAATTTGACACAAATGCGGTCCAACTGTATTTATTTTTTCCAATACCGGACGATATTCCGATATTTCCATTTCCAATCGTATTATTTCGTCTTCGCGCGGTTCAGCTGATTGTAATGCCGTTTCAGCGCCTTGCATCCAATCCATCAAACGATTATGATTGTCGTGGAATTGTTGTACCAATGGTAATGCCTCTTGAGCGTGTTTCAAAAGATCTGAACCTCGTGTAACAAGATCATTGAAACGACGCTGCAATGAATCTAATTTATCTTTAAGTTGGAGTGCCTCATCGCTAGAAATATGTTTCATCAATTCTAATCCTGAATCAACTGTACTGTCAACTTCGGTGTGACGCGACGATACTTCTTCAGTTAAATCAGCAAGATCTTCCATTTGTTGGAGTAATTTTTCAGTGTGAACAGCCAACACGCGATATTTCGATAGACGCTGCTCCATATTTTCCATCCACGCCTGTAAATCTTGATAAGTAAGTACAAGATGACGCAAACCTTGACGCGATCTTTGCAGAAGACTTCCCAATGCTTCGGAACGCTCAACGAGATTAGCATATCTATTTGCGGCATTTTGAAGCTTGTCCGCCAATATAGCGGCTTCGTCCTCACCAACAAGACTCATCAGTTGACTTGCCACTTCAGTTAATTCACTGAAATACGGTTTTTTCGATAATATATCGTCATGTAGAATATCATGTTCTGATACGCGCTGTTGAATTCTTTCTTCGTCAGTCGGTACAAGTTCCATATCTTTAACTTTCCGTTCGGTTTTCTCAAGCCAAATTGTCAATGGTGTTAATTTTTCTTGAAATTCTTTCGCAACAGCCATTGCTTGTTCCAGTGCGTCCATTCGTTCGGCCGCACCCTCTGTCAACGCGTCAAATCTACCAATCAAATCTTTCAATTGTTTTTCAATAGCCTTACGCTCTTTGGGATCGGCACCCGCAGCTACCTCTTGACCCATTGTAAATAATGACGACATGGAATTCTGACGATCCATAAGCATTTTCTTCAAGAATTTTTGCTCTTGCAATTGGGCTTTAACCACTTTGTAATCGGATGATGGTGGTTTTTGATTAGCAACCATTTCTTCGGTGTCCGCGAGCCATTTTTCTAATCCGTCAAGTGCCTCTTGGAATTTACCCGATTGAAGAAGACCAACGTCAAGTTTACGATCACGTTCATTCAACTGTAAAAAGAAATCAACAATTTGTTCATTATCCCAAAAGTACAAAGGTATTTAATATACTTTCCCTAGTTGTGTTATGAAGTGTGTTATAATATAAATTTTATATAAAATAATTTAATTGTAGGACCAATGAATGATAACTTACTCTGTCTTTCAGGTCATTCCATCTTTCATTCATTTTGTCGAGATCTTTCTCAATGCCACTGGTATTGACATCGCGTCCAGCACTTTGAACCAGTCCTTGACCAATAATATTACATTCATCAACAGCACGTACGAGAGGTTCGATTTTCCTTACTTTGAGTGCACGGAAATCTTCTTGTTGCGCTTTAATCGAATCAACTTCAGAACCCACTGCTCTGAATTTCTTCACTTGATCATTCGCGTCATTGATATCCTTCATAATATCGGCATGAAGATGGTAGAATTCTTGCAATTTATTTAAAACAGTTGCGAGTTCTTCGTTGCGTGTACGTGCACGTTCGTCCAATTTTCCCAATTGACGTTTCAATGACTCAACTTGCTCACGTGTTGCAACCGAATCAGCTGCAAATCCATTGTCCACCAAATTCTCACCGGCATTCACTAAATTAGAAACTTCATCTGATACCCGAATGATTTTATTCATGAGTTTTCCAACCTCTTCAATTTGTGTGCGAACTGTTTTGATATCACGTCCAGGAGCTTTCATCGAATCAAATTCATTTTCTAGGCTTGTTAGGTCATAGGTGAGCGCTTTAACGTGATCGTTAAATTGTGCAACTGCAGTGGCTGCACTTTGTAAATCATTGCAACGATCGTTTAATTTTCCTTGCAAGTCGTTAATGCGATCGGTGAGATTATCAATTTCATCTTGAAGATGAGTCGCGTCTACGCCTTGTTCTCTTGCATTATTTACCAGATCATTGGCCTGTTGTCGCACGGCTTGCAATGGTTTCTTCAATGCCGCTGTTTCTTCTCGTAAGTTCTGTTGATTGAAATAAAAAATTTATAAAATTTACAAAATCATACATGTTTTCTCATGATACAATAATTGTAGATAATTGAAATGATATTAATAAATACCTTAATTCTGTCGAGAAGTTTGGGATCTTTTGAAGCGCCGCCTAAGGCATCGTGCGAAGCGAGTTTATCTTCACAACGCTGTACTTCATGCAGTAAATCCCGAAGATTTTCATTGAAATCAGCAAGACGACGCGCTGTATCTTCAAGTGATTGAGTTCGCTCCAATACATCGTTGTTCAATTTATCCCACCGAGTTTTCATAGCGCTCAATTCATTTTTCACAACATCTTTATCGATATCGCAAGCACCAAGGAACGTTTCGCCCAAAGTTTTGTTGTTCTCAAATTCACCTGAACGTTTCCATACTTCATTACGGAATGATGATAGTTCTTTAAGTTGTTTTTCAATGTCTTTGCGTTTAAATGACGCCGGTTTCAAACTCTCAAGCTTATCTTCAGCTTGACGGAGCCATGGTAGGAATGAATCCTGGGCGCGATAATATTTTTTGCAATGCTCCGCGCAAGTTTGCAACTTTGTATGTCTCTCAAGGGTATCTTTCTTTAAACGATCCCATTGCATTTGCATTTTATCAAGATCACGTTGTAACGCCCGATTTTCCGTCTTTTGCGATCGTGCAATAATATCACGTCCTTTGTTCAATAACATAATTACTTCGTGCTCTTTACCCATTACATTGCGATAAATTGGTTCGTGATGATCCAATTGCTGTTGTAAAATTTCTCTGTCGGCCGAAACTAATAATTTCTCGGACATATTTCCAAGTTCATCAGCCAACCAACCGAGAGTTTTACCACATGAAGCTTCAAATTGTCGTCCGTCACGCAAGTTACCTTCAATTTCAGCTTTTCTGTGATCGAGTTTTTTCTGCAAATTGTTATACAATTTACCAACTGCCGCGAGTTTGCCTTGAATTTCTGATTTTGAGGCCGGATCACTGAGTACTTCACACAACTGTAAACCAGCAGCTTCAGCATCAGCGAGAAGTGGCCGTTGACCCTCCAATTGACGTTCAAGATGTTCAATTTTACGTAACTGCTCTTCCGGATCTTTATCCAATGGCAAATCGTCCAAATTATCAGAAATAGCTTGAAGTGCATCGCGTAAACGATTGAGACTAGCGTCAAATTCACGACTAGTGTCAACCGCATCGCCCAAACTCTGAGCACGATCGTCCAGTCTGCCAACTTGATCGGCCCATCGATCCAAAATATTGTTGAGTTTAGTGCGAATTTTCTGACCGTCAACAGAATCCGATGGCAAATGTGTGAGCAAATTTTCACCAACTTGTACCAAATGGTCGAGTTGCGGTTGCTGAGTTCTAAATTCTTCGCGCAACACTTGAACCTGCTGCACTTGACTGGCGACCATACGTGGATCAGATGAAATAGGACCCAATGCACCCAACATCCTTTCTTTAGCACCAAGCCATGAATTCAAACTCTCATACGTATCGTGGAATTCTTTGATGTCTTCCAAGAATTTAACTTTGCTTTTGCAGCCATCAGAAATCGATTTCCAACGACTGGCAACGTCCTCAAGTTCGTCATTCAGCCGATCTGCACCATCTGCATCCTTCTTACGACGCACAATATCACGTACTTGAGTCTTGGTACTGTCCAATAGCGATTGTTTTTCGTACATCTCTTCAACAACTACTTTGATTAATTTGACCGTTTTATCGGCTTCCTCTTTTGTGGGTGGAATTGACTCTTTAGGCAATTGACGTTCAATCTGGATGAAATAGAATCAAAAAAACATCATTAACAAAAGAGAATTAATAGCTTGGTAGGCACAATATTTTTATTCCTATTCCTATTTTCGAGATTAAATACATTACCTTGTCCAAGAACTGTGATAGTGTTTTCAAGTTCTCGAGGAGTTTTCGCACCTCTTCCTTGACATTATCCAACTCGGATTGTCGATCATTTAATCGTACACCAAGTAAACCATAGCGATTGTTGATCTCGGACAATTGTTGCTGGACCGGTGATAATTCCTCCAAATGGAAGCCGTCTTGGCTGGATCGCCGACTGCTGAATCCACTGCTACCACCTGGGGAGACCGGACTTTGTACGGCATACGACTTAGTGGGGGAAGGTGAGCGACCGTCTTGTGACATTCGGCGGACTACAAAAAAAAATATTTTAAATAAAAGAAAATAAAATGCAATTTAGCAGTGCACTGAAAGGGAAGCTAGATGATTTTTTTTTTTAAGTTAGGAGTAGTGATATATGTATTCGTATTAGAAGAATGTTAGCGGGGTTTTTAAGAGATAATTTTGTCATAGTGTTCTTGTGCGTGAATTCGTATACTAAATGAAAAAAAAAACTAATTGTACATACGTGGACTAGTGATGCTGGTACGTTTGATTGGACTTGTGCTACCGCGACGTCTTGGTGGACTTTCACCGCGTTCTTTCAACAAACTGTCATAAACAATACCCAAATCATTAATTTTATCAACGGTATTGCCATAATCACGATACTCTTTCTGAATAGGTTTCAATTCCTCCGTTTGTATTTTCAATTTTTCAAGATCAACCGCCACCGGTTGCAATCTTAAAACGCGTGTTTCCGTTCGATTTAACCAATCGAGCACTTGATCGCGCAATTTCTCATAAGCTGTAAGTTGTTCGGCGCGTGATTTGCTCAAACGTTGTTTTTCATCGAGCAAATTGCCAAGCTCCTTCCATTGCGATTCAATTGCCTTAATTTTATCTCTTATTGGGGCAGCGTCAGTTATATCCTTTTTACCAACTAAATTCTTTCCATTACGTATTAAATCTTCAAAGTGACCACGTTCATCCTCACGTTTGTCCGTCAATTGTATCATTTTACCTTCATATTCCGACACGTCTAATTTCACTAATTCACGTGATTCAAGAATTTCAATCATATGCGAATACCAACTATCGAATTTCGCCGTTTGCAGTATAAAATCGTGAAGTGCTTGTGCAACTTCATCAAGAAATTCACCACGACGCAGTGATTTATCCATTAATTTTTCATATCTACTCTGAACATCTTTGAGTTTGCTCTCAATACGCTTAGCGACACGTGCATTGCTTGGTGTTATCAATAAATCTTGAGCACTGGTTGTTATTGCTTCGACACTATGACGATGACTGTCAAGATCTGATTGCAATACACGCTGTTCTCGTTGTTGCTCATCCAAACGTTCTTTATATAGACTAGCTGGACGTTGCATATTTTTAAATTGACTCTCAGCATTATTGAGCCAAGCTACCAATCCATCCAATGCATCTTGAACACCTTGACTTTGAACAAGAGCCGTGTCAAGCTCTTGGCATTTTTCAGCAAGTGCGTTGGCAAGCTGACGATATTTATCCTCCAATTCTCTAACAGGCTCTTCAAGTTGATTCATTTCATTCGGTGTGAGCTGACCTTCGAGCGATCTCAAAAGCGATTCCACACTGGCTTTAGCATTGTCCAATAACCGGGCATTAGCCAAGAATTCATTATTCAATGCTTTGGCTTTGCTCAATTGATCCTCAACTTGTTTTGGCTCGGCAGCAATTGGTTCAGCAATGATGCGATGAACTTTGGGTTCAACTTCCTTCAACCATGCACGTGCTTTTTCAAGTGAATCATGATAATCGCGTTGTCTACCACCAACGCCCGATAGCCGATCTGACAAGTTGTTCGCACGTGACAGCAAATCTTTGTATTGAGCTGTAACAATTGTGACTTCATTTCTTACAGGTGAATCTTGGCCAGCTGTTGGTTCTTTATGTGGCAAACGTTGCGGTAAACTAGTTCTAAAATCATTGAGAACTTGGAGATAGTCGCGACTCTCATCAACGAATTTTTGCGCTGCCATTGTAATGAAACGTAAATCAGCTTGATGTGCAATAACATCGCTGATAAAGTCACGTGTGGTGTCGGTACTAGCGGTCAATTTATTCAGATCAGATAGAGAACGCTCTTTATCTTCAAGAATGCGTCGGGCTTTGTCCAACCATGTGGAGAATGATGATATTTCATTTTTAAATTTGGTGAATTCATCGCGTGCACCACTCAATCGTTTCAATAATCGATCAGTGCGATCGGCAGCGCGATCATAGCGAGTCTTTAGTGAACGGCCATTCTTCTCGAGTGATGAAACTTCGTCGCTGGATAAAACATCGCTGCCAGTTATCACTACCTGTCGTACTTGATCTAAGCAGGAGGAGACGGGTCGACTGTGTGCTTCGATATCTTCTTTGATTTGCTGCAAAACGAAAGAAGAAAAATATTTTTTTGACTTATTAATTATTAAACACGCAATTTATAAATTATTTAATGAAAATTGCACACGTACTCTCATGGTATTTATTTGATTTCTGAGCTCTTCAATATCCTCCTTGACGACATCTTGATGTGCAAGTTTGTCTTCGACATCGGATATCCATTGCAAAAGTTTCGTCAGAGTTTCGTCACAAACTTTGTATTTTTCCTGGACCGCTTGCTATAAATGGTGGCGTGTGAAATATTATTAATAATTCCCTAGTGAATTGTTAATTTTATACTTATAGTGTGAATCAATTTATCCGCCATCTCACCAAAAGGCGGTTGAAATGAATTTTTATATTGCGAATAAAAATTAATTGATAAACAATCGTGAGCTTATGGCATAATTCATACATGCAAGCACAAACACACACAACCAAAACATACATAAATTGTCATAAAAAGTAAGTTACAGTATATTTGTTCGGTAGCTTTAATTTATCTGCAAGAATCTGAATATATTTAGCGTATATGCTTTTATATTTATGCAGATTGAAGCAATTGAAAAATTGTCCGGCCACACCATTCAATGACCAGATATATATTTATAAATATATTTTTCACAAGCAAATAAATTAAAACGCACAATAATGAATAGTGTAATGGTATATAGTATAGTATAGTAAAGTATAGTATAGTATAGTATATAGGTAATGAAATATTGTATGCAGAATTTTACGATAGTAATGCTAGAATAGAATGTTTTTTTTTTGTTGCAAAACAGGAATAATACCTGGAAAGAAAAATTAAAAATACATACATATAAAAGATAATTCAAAAATTCAAAATCAATTTAACAATAAAAAATAACGTCACATTCCTTGTTAATAAAACTTATTAAAAATAATTTTAATGAAGTTAACAAAATGAAAAATATATCCATGAAATGATTCACATATTGTAAATGAAAAAGTGTTTATGACATTTAGATAATATCATCATTAACTGATTTGTTATAACATAAACGCGTGCAATAATATTTTAACAATGATGATGAAATAACGAATTTATTTTGAAATACTAACAAGGCCTTTCGAAAAAAAAAAAAAATCACCAAAAAAAATTCAACTCTTTCAAAATGTATACGAATATATAAAAACTGACACACTACTTCGTATATATTCTCAATAAAATTTGGCAAATTCGTGCAATTATTAATTATCAAAAATATAAAATATATAAATATTTGAAGGAAATAAAATTATTATAAAGACTTTACGAAATAACAACTAAATAAATATACTATTGTATCATGTAATAATTAATAAGTAAATTAAATAAACACTAAGTAAATCTTATTTATGAAAGGCCGAATTAGCGATGCTGATGCGATAAAACAAGTAGTTGGGCATTAATGAATTACGAATCGAAGCAGTTTTGTATAGTAGGGTAATATGGATTATGACATAGTATTTGTGTGTGGACTCTGCGAACGACTGTCAATTCATCGTTTTCGATTGACGCTGATCCATAAAATGGTTAGTGTAAGATAAATGAAATAATAATAACATGAATAATAACAATTATAATAAGACAACTCTGTCTCATTGTATAATTCCCAAGTTATTGAAAAATGATAAACAAGCAAACAAACGATGATGTAAGTAACGTATAGAATATGGACATGAAAATAACGAGATAAATTATTTTAAAAGCGGGTACATATTCATCTTCCTTGTCATCATCATGGAATTGGTATAATTTCAAGTAGTCAATACATAAAACGATTATAAATTGCCCAACAATTTTTTTATCCACTCAAATGTTGAACGGTTGTTTCATGTAACAAATAAATTGCGCATTGATCCAACGGGTCCATGCAACAGGACCATGCCACCAAGCACCGAAAAATATCATGTCAAAAAAATAATAAAAAACCCCTCTGTGTCATATTGTATAAGGGTACAAATAAAAGAGATTGTACTTTTTTTTGTTGTTGTTTTTGAAAGCAAAATGCAATAAAAGAACCGAAACCTGCGGACAAGCTATTATCATTTGTTTATTTTTTTTAGAAAGACATGTGCATATACGGTGACTTACCCTCGCTTCAGCGGCGAGTATGAAACCCCTGTCCAATGCCTTCACGAAGTCAACATCTTTTCCATCTGGATCATTGTGCAACCTGCCTGCTACTGCGTCTATTTTTCCGTCATTTATGGCTTCTAATAAACTTGATATATCGCCTGTCACAGGGTCTTTAATAACAGTCGTGGAGGGATCAACTAAACCTGACTCTAATACCTCTTTTAATGTGAGTGATTTTCGATCTAATATTGATGTTATTAAGAATGGATCATTGAATCCACCTGTTGTGGGATTGTACAGGCCAAGTTGCAACGTTTCAATGAATGACAGTCCACGTTTTTGGGTTGTCAATAGACCAGATTCGGTTGCTTTTGATAGTGTGTATAATTTTGATGTTGCAGTGTCCAATACACTGCCCTTTTCACCATCCATTATTCCCTTTCTAAATGCCTCGGGTAATGTAATTAATTTTTTCTTTTGTACGTCTTTTATCAGGACAGAATCTGGATCGATAATACCGAGAGTTATTGCTTCCTTCAATGTCAACTGTTCATTAGTTGTGGGCTCAGTAAATTTGGCCATTTCCAGATTTAAGAAGCCTTCTTCAACTGCCGTTTCAAATGGAATTGGTTTCGATAGATAAATATTGACATCATCAAATCGGATTATTTGTTGCGATAATTTTCCACTCGGTAGCGAAATTACTCCACGCTTTGACACATCGACAATGTCGCTCTCCAATGCTTTACTCAAAGTTATAAATTTACCATTTTTCGGATGTTTTATAAATGACTTGGTTGGATCTAGAAGACCATAACGCATTGCCTCTTCAATACTACACTCTCTGACACTATTATTTGTATCTACTGCCTGTTGCAATTCTAAATTAATTTTCCGGTCAGATTGTTGCATTAATGGTTTGTCAATATTAACTAATAAACCGCGTTCAAGTGCAATATCAATATTATACGCACGTTTTGTTTTTGGATCGAGTACACAACCTGCTGACACATCGATAGTACCGTCTGAAATACCATCTAACATAGATTTTATTTGCCCGGTAGTTGCATCTTTCAACGCAGTCGTATGGGGATCTAATAAACCAGAATCAAACGCTTGAACAATATCATAAAAATTATTTGTAATGGGATCAACGAATTTACCACTTTCTCCACGATATAATCCACACTTAACCGCATCCTCTATCGATATTGGCTTTTTAAATGGCACAATAAATCCTTTTTCTCTTGCCTCATTCAAATTAATAACCCGATTATTTTCTATTATCGTATATGTTCCCCGTGTATCATCAATAATTCCTGTGGCAATTGCCTCCGACAGTAAAATATAACGATTTGTTTGTGTATTTTTTACAATCGATATCAATGGATTAATCATATCAACTTGACAAGCTTCGGCTAATGTTAGTTTTTTGTTGCTCGACGGATGAATAAATTGACTTGTTGATGAATTATACATGCCCATCAGTAATGCATCGTACAAACTGAAACTCGCACTCTCAATATCAATTATCAAACCTAATTGAAGTGCCATCGACAAAGGAATCGGAGAATTCGCACCGGGTTCTTTGAATACACCTGAACGCCGATCAATCACACCTGCACGACATGCTTCCGCAAGTGATAGCAGCGTCTCGCCACGTTTATCCCAATAACACACGAGTTTCGGACTAATAACGCACATTCTCATTGCTTCGTGCAATGTTATTGCACGTCCTGTACTTGGATCAATTATTTTACCGTTCTTTTCATCGTACAATCCTTGATGGATTGCACGCTGAATTGATATCGCCGCTTTATTATCAACAATAAGACCAATTTCATATGCTTCACTCAATGATATCTCAATGTTGTACCGCGTAAAATCTTTTACCCGTCCTGTCGTACCGTTTATTAGTTGTGTTTCGACCGCTTCTCTAAGTGTTATTTTCTTTGAAAATCCAGTCTGGGCATCTTTAACCATCACAGAATCAGCATCAACAAGATTTGCCTCAATAGCTTGAATTAATGTGACATAGGAGCCGGATTTTGGATCGAGGAATAAACCCGTTTTCTTATCCATAATGCCCTTTAATATAACTTCACTAAAACTCATTGGTCTTCTTGTTTCCAATAGAACTCCTTGTTCAAAAGCCTCATGGAAATCCACTGAAGTACCCTTATCAATTATAACCGTTCCCATTATTGGATCGACAATTTTCTCCTCAATTGCTTTGCTGAATGTGATCAAATCACCGTGTGGATCTTTAACGATTGCCGATGTTGGATCTATGATACCTTCTTTTATCGCACGATTTGTTGGTAAACGTTCACGTGTTTCTAAACTTGTAAATTGTCCGGTTTTGGGATCGTAAAAACCTTTGAATACCGCGTCGGGTAAGGAAATTTTTCGTTTTGCTGGTACAACTAAACCACGATCGAGAGCATCATTTAGTGATATAGCTGTGCCAGTCGATGGATCAAGCGCCATTCCAGATTTCGGATCGATTAGACCGAATTTAATGGCGTCACTCAATGTTATTACATCTCCCGTTCGTGGATCTTTTACCGACGCGCTCTCATAACTAATTAAACCCTTTGCCATAGCTTCTTCTAATGTTAAACGATCGCCATCAATGACAAATCGACCAGTAATGGGATTATAAGTCTGATGTGCGAGTGCCTCCTGCAGTGTCCACGGCTTTATTGTGCTCAATATATATCCTTTCTCCAGAGCCACGTCCAATTTCATTGGATGTGGATGTAATAGTGTTCCTTTTACTAAATCTACCAGTCCAGTTTTCTCTGCTTCACGCAATGGCACAACCACTTCTTTCCTGTCATCTTTTATTTTAATCATTCTACCATCAACATAGCCAATCGACAGAGCTTGTTTCACTGTGGATTCTTCACCCGTCATTGGATTAAGTACGAGACCCGTTTTTGGTGAATAATATTCTTGAACAATTACATCAATCAATGAAGGCACAAATGGTGTGGTAATAATTAATTTTTTATTCAACGCCACGTCTAGAGGCAATGACACGCCGGCCTTTGTATCATGTAGTTGACCAGTTTGAGAATTAACGAGTTTCACAGTTAAAGCATCATCAAGAGACAATAAATTGCCGGCTTTGGTGTCTTTACATTCGGTTATAAATGCATCAATAATTCCACGACGTACTGCCTCTTCAACATTAATTAATTGTTTTGTCATTGGATCACAAATATTTCCAGATTGTACATCGTACAATCCTTTATTGATAATGGCCTCAAGAGAAATGGGTTTACGAAGTCCCGAAAGAACTAAACCTTGCAAAAATCCGGATTTAATATCAATTTCTTCGTTTGTTTCAAGATTTATTATCACCTCGCGACTTAAATCAATGATACCTGAGTCTATCGCTTCGGCTAACGGAATAATTTCATCAGTAACCGGATTTCGAATGCTTACCGAATCAACATCAATTAGTCCAGTTTCAACTGCATCTGCCAATGACAATTGTTCACCTGATCTTGGGTCCTGCAAATCTCCACTAGTCGTGTCACAAATACCCGACTCAATAGCTTCCTGCAAAGTCAACGATAACGACTCCTCTTCAGTTATTAAATTCCTTTGAACAATTAAACCGCTTTGTACCGCCTCTAAGAATGGAATTTTTTTGCCGCTCTTTGGATCAACCATATATCCAGTATTTCTATCAACTAAAGGTCGATTTATTGCCTCACGCAGTGTCACATATTCGTCAGTTTTGCTTGATAAATCTTTCACCCATACATTATTAGGATCGAAGATCTCAAGAGTGAGAACAAATTCGTGAAATCCAACTGTCGTACCTGTATACGGATTCAAGAATTTTTCTAACGGGATATCATATACGCCATGTTCAGAGAGGTGTTGAGCTGTTAAATTTCGCGAAATTTCTATTCTAATTCTCGGATGTTCCTCTAATATGTAAATTTCCGATCGACTCAATACCACAACAGTTTCATCTAATTCAATGTCCCGATTTTCAATAGCCTCATTGACAGTATATGGCAATTCCCTCTGACCCATCATAATTCGACAAACACTAGGATCAATTAAATTATTTTCAATTGCATCAATCAACATTGTTTGTATAGGTGGAGATGCTTGCACATCATTTTCTTCTGTTGATTTTTCGTTTGGACTTCCGGACATTTGTGACCTCTCTATCTTTATCATTTCCGCTGATAGCTTTATTGGACTTTCTTGTACTATCGCCTGGGACTGATGTAGAGGACTCGATTCTTTAACTGGTGACATTGTCAATCGTTTGTCTGCCAATTTACGATTTTTAATTGCATCAACGGCTAATTTTCCAGCGAGCACAGGTGCGGCAACAACAGCGAGAAGCCCAAGTTTAGCGGCTTCGGCAATTGAAATCGAACTACCAGATTTGTCTTTAACTTTACCCGTCTTTGGATCTAATAGTCCTTTTTCAACTGCCTCTTTTGTCGTGATTTTCGCTGATGTTTTCACATCATAAACGACTGAGTCCGGTGCGATGAGTCCAGCTTCCATTGCTTCAGTGAGATTGTAAGATTTATTTGTCATTGGATCGTGAAATTTTTCTGTTGTCTCATCGTATAATTTCTCAACTGCTTCCAATACAGTCAGATTCGTAGTTGTTAATTTCTCCAGTGATTCGCCCGACTGTGAGATATCGAGGATTCCATCTTCAACAGCTTTGGCAATAGAAACTATATTTCCAGATTGAGGTTCTGTATATGTTCCAGCCTTCATATCAACCACACCCTGTTCCACAGCGTCGCTAAATGTCAATTTACTATCTGCACTCGTTGATTCAGCGTTCATTTCCAATTCATCTTTAACAATACCCTGCATCTGTGCATCACTCATAGAAATGATCTCGCCTGTATTTATATTTTGCACTTCTGTCGCATTCAACAACTTATAGCCCGGCAAAAGTTGTATAGTTTTAGTTGTAATTGTTTGATATGATGTAATTGTTTCCGTGACAGCGCTCACGATATTTTCCATTTCTGAATTAACTTCAGTAACTAATAAACCGGAATTGAAAGCTTCTGTTATAGGAATCGGAGTTCCGGTCGTTGAATCAATGAAAGTCGCATTATTTTCGTCTATAAGACCAGCCTCAATGGCTTTTGTTACTTCAACAGTTTCAGGTGCAGCAGGATGAGGAAGGGACATAATAAATTTCATCTTAATTGCATCCTCAAGTGGGATTTGTTTGCCAGTTATTGGATGTTTGATTTCTTTAGTGTTCACGTCAACGAGTCCGCGTTTCAAAGCAATCGGGAATGTCATTGCAACTGGTGGTAATGGCACAGGACTTAATGGCATTTCTTTATCAAATTTATTTTGTTCCATTGCTTCTACTAAATTAATTTCTCCGTTATTGGTGCGCACGATTGATTTATCCGCGTCAATATTGTTATGTTCAATAGCTGACTGAATTGTCAATTTGTTACCGTCTTCCAACAAAACTTTCGAATGTGCATCGACTATGTCACAAATGATGGCTTCATTCAGGCTGAGACATTCTCCTGTTTCCGGATGAATTATTTTACCATTGTCACAGTCGAGAAGACCTTGATCATATAAACCAGGAACGGAGAGACTACGTGCAAGTGGAATTAAAACACTTCCACTATTAGGATCTAATATACCACGCTCGAGAGCTTCTTTTATCGACAAAATATCGCCACGTTGTGGATCCACAATTTTTCCTTTAGTCGGATCGACTTTATTTGTTTTTATTGCATCAATCAAAGACTTTCTATCAATTTCCTGCACATTTGGTTCTAATATTTGGGCAGTTTCTTGATCGATTAAACCACTCTCGTGCGCTTCCTTCGGTGTTACAATTCTCTTTCGCATTTTTTGTAATACAATTGGTTTACCGTTTCTCTCAGGACTTTGAGAAAGTGATTTCGCACGTCCAATAGTAACTTTGTATTTTGGTTCTGTTGTGACACGACCGCGGGTTTTTTCAGCCAAACTTGGTCCCACATGGTCAATTTCATCATCAGATAATTTGGAGGATTCTGTAATTTTCACAGCAATATTTGGATCGGTTTTAATTGCCGACTTTTGATTTTGTTCTTTTGTAACACTGTCCTCGTCCTCTACCGCTTCTTTTGACGATATTTCATTTACAATATTCGAATTCTTTGTAACAATTGCTGTTGACATAACTTCCGCCGAGCTCGCCATTTCATCGGGCTCGACCAATCCCCGCTCAATAGCCACTTCACGTGGAATCCTCTCTCCGGTTTTAGGATCTCTAATCATGGCCTTTCTTACAGCCTCAACAGCTGCAGGTGCCGCGAACAATGGTGTTCCTACCACTGCCAATAAACCAAATTTAGCCGCATCAGATAGGGAAATTTTGTGACCACTTTCGGCGACATAAACTCCAGTCTCTGGATCCAATATTTTTTGTTCAACAGCTTTCTCCAGACTAATTTGATGGCCTGTTTTTGGATCTGTCACAACTACTGCTTCGGACTCTAGTATACCATCGTTGACAGCTGCTAAAATATTGGCTGACTGTCCAGTGTTGGTAAAAATAACTAGAGCTGTTTCGGGATCATAAATAACACCTTGAGTAATTTGAACTGGATCGGAGGTAAATTGTTCACCGCAACTCAGCACTTTAGTCGCTTCTGATGAATCGACACTGTGAGTTAATTCAACTTTGTCTGGCTCACCAGATACTTTGGTTATTTGAATTAATCTAGAATTTGTGTTATCAACCTTCTCAAGTTTTCGTTTTAAAATCACCAATTTTTTAACCATCGCATCTTTCATTGAGATTTTATTCGGCAATAAATAATGACCTGTTGAATCGAGAATATGTTTTTCTAAACTACGTAGTAATGAAATATTCCTACCATTATTTGGATCAACAACAACGCCAGAATCAGGATTGATAATTTCGAGTTTCACACATTCCTCGAACGACACGAGTCGGTCTGTTCCAGGAATGATGAAAAGACCAGTAACTGGATCAAACAATCGCTGTTCAATAGCATCTGAAAGCATCCAACCATCCGGTGGAAGTTCAAATACTTCTTTTTCCGTACTGATTGATTCATGCTCAATGAATGTTTCCACTTCATTTTTCATATCTCTATAAATTCTACTGTGAGATTTGTTAACTATTGGTTGCACTGCGGACTCATCATTCGATTTGACAATAATAGTACTGATATGCTCACCGGGCCGGCGAATTATTTTAGATGGAGTCATATCAATTTCAGTAACATGCGTTTGGGATTTCGATTGGGTTTTCGCAGACGACAAATCAGATGGACCTATTAAAACAGTTGTGGTCATATTTGGACTATTTTTAATATCCACCATCCCATTATCACTTGGCTGAACATAATCATGAGTTATAATTGTTGTTGTTGAACCAACAGCTGTTGGTGGTGGGTCTACTCGTGACTCTGTCGGTTCATTAATTTTTGCATAAAGAGTGCTTTCAAATGTCATTTGTTTTGAAGGGGAGTCACGCGTTTTTTTCGGTGATGGTCTTTCTATTTCACGCACATCAGGATGACTTATTAAACCTTGTGTGATAGCATCATGTATGCTAAATTGTTTACCCGAATCAGGATCAGTGAATTCGTCAGTTTGTTCGTTAATTAAACCTCGACCTAACGCGTCTCTATAAGAAATTTTATAATCTCGCGTAATTGTTTCGCCATTCTCCATAACCGTAACATAACGTTTTATTGTCTTTGTCACTGTTTGTGTAGTGACCGTGATATTTAATAGACTGGCAAGTAAAGCGGCGCCGTCAGGTGTTATTAAACCACGCTTGATCGCATCTTCTAGCGGCACCGGTTTTTTCGTTCGCGGATCCAACAGCTGTCCTGACTTTGGATCTAATAAATCAAGCAACACTGCCTCTAATACACTAACTTCCCGACCATTCTCTGTCACACCTATACCACGATTCAACATCTCCATTACCTCAGGTCTTGCGTGACCCTGATCAATTGCATCATTCAACGAAACTATTTTACCCGTATTCAAGTCAATGACAAATGAACCACCGGATTTTGGACTTATTAAACCTTTAAGCAATGCAGTATTCATACTAATAAATTCACCAGAAATAGGATCTTTGAAACCATCAATGTCAAATATAGATTTTTGGGCTACAGCTGTAATTAATCCTTTATCAACGGCTTGGGAAATTGTAAGCACTTCGCCTGTCTTCAAATCTTTATAACTACCCTCTGGTTTTATTATACCTTCAGCTAATGCATCAGAGAGTGTAAGTAAATCATTTGATCGCGTGTCAGACACAGATTTAATATTATCTGAATCTAATACGCCCGCATTAATTGCTTCTAAAATACCAAGTTTTGTTTTATGAACGGGACTGAAAATTTTTCCCTTATCAACAATAATATCTAAATCGCAACAATCTTTGAGTGTCATTGGTTTCACGATCAAATGCCGTCGTCTTGCTTCTTTGAATGACAATTTTTCCATTGTCATTCCATGAACATACTTTCCATTTTTAGGATTGATAATGCCACGATTTATTGCTTCAGTTATATTAATTTTGGTATCATTCTTTGCGTCAACGATTTCTCGTACATCCGGATCGATAATTTCACGCTGAATAGCTTCATCAAGTAAATAACTCTCGCCGGTATTTCTATCAATTATTTGACCCAATCTGTCATTCACTAAACCTTGAGATATAGCGTCAGCCAATGCAAGTGCACCACGTTTAATTTTTACTGTTGTATTAATTCGCGCTAGATAACCACAATTGAATGCCTCATCAATTGTCATCATTTCACCGCGCTCATTCACAAATTGACCTGTCTCTGGATCCAATAAACCCTGTTTCATCGCATCGACAACACTAACACCAGCGGTAGAAACACACGTTACCTTCACTCTATCGTCGCCTTTTTCCGCGTCCAAAAGTTCCTGTTGTATTGCTTCAAGAAGCGACAAACGACGACGACCACTGTCATTGACATCACACGGTTCGAGCAAACGCCGTGCGAGTTCAACATCAATAAGATTCAGACTGACAGCCTCGTCAATTGTCACGCTGGTTTTACCGTGAATTGATGTGACAATTCGCCCATTCCTAACGTCTAAAATTCTAAGACTTATCGCCTCGCCCACTGTAAGAACTTGACCAGTCGTTGGGTGTACAATACCCCTGGCATCAATTATGTTATCGGTATCAATATTATCACCAGATTTGTGTATTTTCCTAACACTTCGAGTTTCATTGAATTGCATACTGCTATCACTGCTGCTAGTTTTGTACATTCGCGTTCCCTCAATATCGGATTCTTTCGACGTATTATTGCCATTAGTGGCAATAAATTCACTATTATTTCCATATGGTCTTTTGAGCGGTGATGATTCCCTCGAGGATACGCGCTGCACCAGTTCAGTTGACGACGACGACGACGACTCATGTCGCTCCGACGAGTACCTGTATCAATTCAATCGTAATTTTGTACTCGTCATATTTTTCTGTTTAATCAAGCAACTACTATAACACACACACATTCTATTTTTATTTTCTCCTCTTCATGCTATAATTGCGTGTGAGATGAGGCATTTATAGTTCTTTTTTATTTGGCAATGTTTTTTTTTTTAAAGCGGGCATTCATGTTGGAATTTTTGTTCCGTAATTAAAAGCCATACACAGGAGAGCAGTTTTTTTTGATTTTATTTGTGGATGCTAACTACTTACTGCGATTGGGTGTAGTGTGTGGTAGTCGAGGTGTAACGTTCCTCGTTGGTTGTACTTTCATAGATGTTAAACTCAGTTCGAAAGGTACGTAGTGGTCGTTGCTCTTGTAGAGCACGCTGAAACAGCAACGACAGAAGATACGTTACTGTGAACATTTTTCTCCTCTACTATTATCATCCCAACACACCGCACGTGGTTATACTGTCTTCATGATAACAGTAATTCTACATGCTGTGGTCAACAATTGCAATCGTTCATATCGCTATTTTAAAGTCACGCGAAATTCATTAATGTCAAGGTGAAAAGCAATTATTCGCTGAATTAATTTCAGCTATTCGTCCGCACAACTAAGCCTATCTCCATTAACATTTCATATATAATTGAGTACATTGAACCGCAAAATAATGCAATAATGAACACACCTAGTCATATTGGTGGAAAATTATTTTTAGAAATACCCACATCGACAAATTTCAAATTGTAATTTATTAAATATTTTTCTCACAGAACATTATCACACTGGATCGTGACTTCAAGTAGACTACTACTAAATCACACATAACGTGATGTGTTTTGAGAACAAGAGCTTGTGCCTTAGTCATAAACCTTGAACTGCAAGACACCTGATCAAATTCAACTGTTATATCGACACAGTTGTACAAAACTAAAGTAATTGTGAAACAGATGAAGAGGTAGAGCGCGCAGTCTTTCAAGTGTCTTGATATCTACGTGAAACAGCAAAAAATACAACGATAGAGGTGTATTAACCCCCCACGCGTATATGACAGTAGTAGCGTGTGAGCAAGCAAATCAGTTACAGTTTTATTTGGCGGATGGGAGAATAACTCGCCATTGATGCTTGACGAACGGAAGAGAAATAGTGTGAACGTTTTCTGACGGCTGGTGACCGTGAGACTGAGAACTTTCCGCATTACTATTCATGTAAAAATATCTAAGATACTATAAATAATATTATCTCTTCACTTCGTTTAAACGAAGAGGAACATATGAGACAGTGAAAGAGAAAAAAATTTTGGAGCGGGGGTGCAGTACTGTATACTTTACTTTAGTCATTTGGTATAGTTTATTTATATTTTTAGAGCATATCGAAACATCGGTGTTTTCACACACGCATTAGAAATATTACCGTGCGGTATACACGTAGAAAAGTCACGTCGTTAACGCTTCAGTCTACAGTTGGTCGGTTATCAACATGTGCTATGAGTGAACGTGTTTATCGCAAGTTTGCCAATGCAATTCCCAACGTATTATCTACTTCTATATTTTTTTTTTATCGTTTCTTAATGATTCAGATTTGTGATTGATATATTTACTAAATTTTGTTATTCACATCTGGTATTTTTTGTTGACGGAAAACGCATGAAATTATTATAAAACAACAGTCGAACTGTATCAAAGTGTTTCTAAGTGACAATGGATAATATAGAAAATGAGAACATTATTCAGTTTTACACTCTGTGTAAAATAGTTGATGACATCAGACTGACTAACTTGCATTACCCTGATATTTGATTCCCATCAGTTGCGTAATTCATTTGGATGTGAAACAAACATTTCGAAATCAAGAATTACTATTTTCATGCATCATTATTATAATTATATTTATATAGAGATGTATCACCTACATTATAAAAATAATACCGTGTTCTTTGTTTTTGAAAAAGAATAAGTGGCATCGAGGTGTCCACAGATTGAAAAAAAATATGCTAGCGATAATAAAACCAATTGAAGAATGATTAGAAGGTAATTTTTTTTTCTTCTTTCTTTGTTCATTGTGTTTAGAAAACATACAATCGCCTTGACTTTTTTTTACCCAGCCATTCATGTTCATTAGCCGCCGGTTATAAATTCCAATTAAACTTATAAAAATTTCTAATTAATTATCCAAATAGTAATTAAAGAATTACTCGAAGTAGAGAATGGTGCGTGATTTTATAATGTATATATTTTATCGATCGTTGTTGATAATTCACACTGAGTTCATCAACATTAGCTATTGTAAATGAAACAATCCCACCACAATAAAATCATATTATATTTGCATAATTGAAGTCTTTACCTTTCGCACAATTCGTCTCTCTAACGGCATAACTGTATGATTTGAAAATGAGACAAACGACAAACTATTATTACAGATACTTAGCACTGTTATACCTACTATTTATACAATTAAACTTATCAATTGTACGAGCGCACAAAAAATTATTGGCACTTTGAATTTCTTATTACTGCAGTACAGAATAAAAATAAAAAAATGTAATAAAAACACGTGTGAAAACGGTGACGCCTTCAAGTGGGATGTAAGAAATGATGTTGAGTGTATCAACGCTCCCGGGAGACTAAAGTTGAAACGTTGACGACGCGCGTGACCACTAGCGCTAGTACACAAACGGACTGAGTGTCTAGATCTTTATTTTTTTTATCATCGCTTTATCTCACATGGTATTTTCGTGTGATTATACGTCTGAATTTCCAAATAAATGATTTAATCTAGTTGCGTTATCCATGAACGCCGGTTGTTTATTCTTTTCTTTGCATCTTCTGTAGATGAACCGACGACCCTTGTAATCATATGTCAATTGACATTTGATTTGACATTAACCAACTGTATGTTAAAATGTCGGTTAAATTAATAGCAGATGAAATGACCTTGAACAAATTTCTCTTTGACTTTAACATGGTGAATTAAATAGTAATATTATTCGTTGCAAGGCCAACGAGTTTACAGCTGTAATTCCGATAAGCCAAGGTACACAATGACGATCTACGAGAAAAATTATTCAGTTTGATAGTTTAAATATATTTATACCTGACGGAAATAAAAAAAGTTTTCCCTATTTGAATCACAATATACGTGAGTATTAATAGAATGCAATTAATAAGCTACATGAAATTTCGAAATAAATGATAAGATTGTAATTACTGGTCATTGTCATTCCACTACAGTATAAAGGCAGTCAATCGATATCAACTTCGACTTTATTCTATTTATTGCATGTGTCTCTAATTGTTCTACCGCCACACTTTATATCATAAAACTCACTTTTTTTATTGTAAAAAATCTCTATTTTGTGTTTCATAAAAAAATTTACTCGTCATTATAATGACATATAACGTATTTGCTATTCCTGAAGGTTTATTTCAACTCATCCACAAACGCATGAATGGCAAATAATAGATTGTCGCTCGTGTATAAAAATTATTTATCGGCAATCCGCATTTTATTCACAATCACAATAATTTGTGACATCATCACGGCAATGTAATGTACGAAATTACATTGGATATAATATATCACTTACATTTATGGCAATACAGGTGGATTGTGCGACAGAGGTAGATAAAGAATGAACAAGGACAACATTAAATACTGCCCACGCATTCACTTGCAATATAGTGGCAAAAGCAGACGTTGTGCATCGGTAAAATATTCCTATACCACTTAACAATCTTACTTTATCGATCGTGAATACGCCGCCCTGTGGCAAATAATAATTCGCTATATCATATCGATATTATAAAATTAAATATCGATGCATGATGAGAATTATGTATCGATGATATCAATAGATACCAATAATTGATGATAATTAATAAATTATATACATAATAAATTGACTTGAAAAAAAAAAAAAAAACCGGTTGTATATTTCAAGCAGTAGTCACCGACTGAATTATTGCAATAATTTTTTTCCAATTAGATTGATATAACATACTGATTTCTACTTTATAATTTCCTTCAATTTGATTTATAATGATAGTGACATACTTCTATTTATATATTTATTTATTCATTGTAACGTTTTAATAGTTATTGTGAGAATGAACGAATGATAATTATGCGCGATGGAAAATCATTACATCATTGATGTGTTTATAGAAATCCGAATACAGTGATGTCATGTGGTTGGTGAGTATCGCGCCACTTCAGTAGTAATATGTAATAATACCATATGTGAAATATTTTTGAATTGCCTGTCACAACATATATATATATATATAATTTACTTCGTGAACATACCGTTTAGATGAGAAGCGAACGTTTTGAAATCAAGAGCTACAATATTTTTTCTTTATTTACATTGGGTATCATTTGAAGAGTACGAAAAAAAAAAAAAAAAAA